>JAHWFO010061155.1:1939953-1982128 GCA_023313115.1 Rhysida immarginata
CCCCCCCCCCCATTCTCCACCACATACGCAATAGGTAATCTGAAAACAGTTTTCATATATGCTTCAATAAAAGCAAAACGAATTTCAGTGGGAATTTTTTTTTAATTTCGTACAAACATTTCTGCATACATTTCCTCCAGCGCCGAATACATTTTTCGTCAAGTCCTAACTGCTTAGCTGCTGCACGATTGCTCTTTAGCCTTTTCAATCTTGGCTGTTAATTTAAAAGCAGGTGTATAGCTTGCACGTCGCTTTGGCGAATTTGAAAAATACTCATGCTCTCGTGACCCCGCGCGCGCTCGTGAAATTTTTTGATAGTCAGCCCCGAGCATCGAGATAAGTCCGATCAGTAACTGCCACAGAAACTCGTTATGCTTTCAAACTTTGTTTTAAGCGTAATTATTTATTATTTATTGTCCGATATTATAATCTGGTGGGGATTAATTAGATTTCAATGCATTTATTCTTTTATGAAAAAAAATACGAGTGTTAAAACGCAAAAATCTACTACCTACGAGAAAAACTTTATAAAGAAAATTCGAAACTTTATAAAGAAAATTCGAAACCTAAGAGAAAAAAATTTACAAAAATAAAAATTTAAAACAATATTCGTTTTTATCTTCAGCTCCTTCGCCCCTACCCTGTATCGAGCTGTAAGAAATTTTAATTAAAAAACAGAAAAGAAATACGCCAACAAGCAGCTTGTTCTCCTTAAAAACAAATTTCATTTCCGATCGCTATCAGAGTCAATTTTTAATAACATGTAATAGGATGTGAATTCATCGATAAATTCATCAATAAATATAATTCAAGGAATACATTGCCGCTACTCATTTTATATCGTTGAGAGAATTCTAAAATCGTGGGTAGAAATTTTTTTTTTTAATTTTTGTAAAATCTCCGTAACGCGCGTCAGCTAATATGCCGCACAGGCCAAAATTTCCACTTTTATTAACAGAAACGCCGCGGCGTTACTGCCGAAAATACGAGACTTCCCCTAATAGTTAGAAGTATTTAAAATGTTACCTATATTGTTTCTAATTGGTTAGGATGGCAATGACGCGCTTATTTTGCATCAGAGGTCAACGAGAGATAGGCCAGGGCAATCAAAAGTCACCTGACCATCGGGATCCTGGTAACAATTCATCCTTCATTGTTTCCAACTAACGGTAAAATACTGATTATTAAAATTAAAGATGGAGACAATGAAAGATGAATTGTTGCCTGGACCCCGATGGTCAAGTGACTTGTGTGCCCTGGCCTGTCTCTCGTTTGCAATCCGCATGACGTCATGCGCGAAACTGTTCGTAATTGAGAATCAAATTGCACACACCATCTTTTCTTTCCACCATGGGTTCGATGAGAATTTCTCTAGTGGACAAATATAGAAAGACAGAGAGGAGTAACGTGGAACGCCGATTCGTTAAGTCCCAAACGTCGAATCACGGGAAACGGCCGTGTGGAGAAAAAGACAGGGGAGCTAAACGACATTATCACGGTTCGTTCGTAGGCGATACAAGACAAGGTACTCAATTGCACCGAAATGGCCGTGACGTAGAAATGAATGCCCGAGCTCTCGAAGAAAAAGTGAAAAACACTGATGAGATAGAGAGAAGGAAAACCAACCCGGGAAGGCGAAATGAGGTAGATCCAAGACGTAAGTCGGAAAACGTAAAGGAAGTTAAGGGGGCATTACTGCTACTGCTTCCAAGGAAAGTGGAAGAAATTCATGCTCCGAAAATTTGGAGGTAATAATTCGAGGGCTTTCGAGCGAAAAGGTGATAAAGAAAAGCAACTCGGAATTTTTGAAGGAAGGTACTTCAGGAAGGGGAATATCTGACGAAAGGTTTTCAGTTCCTGCCTTAAGAAGATTATCGTCATATTATGAACATTTGGTTTTCTTTAAAATCGAAAGTGAGGAAAACGACATTCGACGGAGGTCAGTAGGAGAAATTTTCCGTGCGACGACTGCGTTTATGGAATTTTCCCATGCAGTCTCCGCGGAAATCTCCAGGGGGATTTAGGCTGCATCGAGGGACTCCACGCTTAAATCTGTCGCCCATAAAGCCTTTCATATCAATGGAATTAACGGTAAGCTATATAAACTGTTGCCACTAGTGTTTACCGAACTATCTATTGCGACCATCATTCTTTCCCACGTAATTGCGCACCAAGAATTCCAGGTGCAGTAATATTAATGTATTTTGTTCAGCTCTTCGAGCGTTATCATTGCTACGTGACTTTATTTCATAGCTTAAGCTTAACTCTAGTCTACGTCGAGACATTTTCTGTATTACTTCATAATTAGATTATTGTTTGGAAGGAAATTAACTGTGAAAGCTTCTCGGCTTCTAAGTTTTCGAATTCTCATTCACGCTAACTACTGCGTCGTTCGTGAAGCTATGTGCATGTTCAGAGCTATCTCTCTCATGTGTGCCTAATCTTAAAAGAGTAAATCACACTCAATCATCTATAATAACCCGTGCTGCTTTATAGTGATGGTGATAAACATTTTCCACGTTATTTAATAATAGAGTGGTTCGTCAGTTGGTGTCTATTAATATTTATTGAAGTGCAATGACATTATACATAGTCTCAAAAAGTGCCCAGTGTTAACTCAAGTATTTAATGATACTTCTTAATTTTAGTATAATAATAAATTAAGATCTTCTTAATTTAAGTATAATAATAAATGTATATTTTACAAAGAGATTATTTATATAGGGAAATTACCTTCAGATAAGCCGTTGGAAAATGAACAGAAATCAGAGATAATGCCAGACACTTTAGATCAGAAGAAGCATACATGAAGCGCATCTGTCGCGTAGTAAGTGATAAAAGAGGTATTTGACACTAAAGAAAGAAAGGTTTTGTGTGATTCAGTTATTTTTAAGATTTACAATAGATTGTAATTGTTTTTATTTATTTTCAAATAGTTTTGTTATTTTGTGGTCAGGTTTGCTCACTGTCAATTTCCCGGAAGTGAAAGTGAAAGGGGGGGGGGGGGGGAATTAAGAATTCCTATTGAAAAATATTTAAGAATTTTTAAAGTCCAAATTCAACTAATAAGCAATCAATAGCTAGCAGACAGAATAATAATAATCGGAAAAGTCCACTTAATCCTTAAAGTTAACAAACCTTAGTATTGATTTTGTCTAAAGCATATAATCCTCGAATGTCACATCCTCAAAACCGCTTCGAATTAGCTTAGACAGAAAATGCGATGGTTACAAATGATTTAAGATGTAGATTAAAATTTTAAAATGAATTAGTCAGTGGGGGTAAGACGAATGAAAAGGATGTTTACAAGCTCAAAAATAACGCACTGAAGTGATTAATTCGACTTCCTTCACTTATTTCCCTTGAATCCTTTTAACCCTAGACCAAATATTTGAAATATTTATTCTTTTGATAGAGTCACAGAAAAATTCATTAAGACTAGGCCTAATCATATTACAATGATATAAAACAGCTTTCGTTTATTCTTTCTTATACAAGGTGTTTCAAAAATACTTTTACAAACTTTTAGGGGAGGTAGTATGGGTGATTCTAAGTAAAAAAGTTCATGAACGCTAACAGATATGAACAGAAATAAAAATGTCACCACCAAGATGAACAAGTTAATAACTCAGGATAATGAATTTTGGAGAAATAATAGGGTACATAAAACTGTGTATACCGTTAAAATTTTTATCGTATTCCAACAAGTAGTTTCCGAGTTAAGCATTCAAAATCGTAACTGCTCATATTCGAGTACTAACCGGCACATATTACGATGTTGAGTGCGTAACTCGGAAACCACTCCTAGGAATTCGATCAATTTTAAACGGTATACGCAGTTTTATGTACCCTATTATTCCCCCAAATTTCATCATTTCTATATGTTATAGAACCTGAGTTGTTAACATGTTGATCTTGGTGATGGCATTTTGATTTCTGTTCATATCTCAGCGTTCAAATTAGGACCCATGTTCATATGAACTTTTTTTTGCTTAGAATCACCCATACTACTTCCCCTAAAAATTTGTAAAAGTATTTTTGAAACATCCTGTAAATGTATTGTATTTTTGATTATCTTCTTAATTATAAAAGAAGAAAATAATGAACTGAAGAAATAATTACAAGGAGAAAAGAGAAGGAAAAATTTCGTGATCTGGACTCTAACAATGGACAACATCTTTCGCTGGCGCCGCTTTTTTGTATTAATGTTTGAAGATTTTTCTTTGAGTTGAGTTTTCATCAATTTATTTATTTATGAAGCGTAAGGAGGATTCCCGACCTTCGAATCGAGGGTCCCCTCTGCCAATTGAGGTAATTTGTGACTTCAGAGAAGACCACATGGACATATTGTAACAGCTTGGCAGTTCATTATCCGCGATAGCTCCATTGATAAAAATGGCGCCAGCGAAAAGCATGGTCCCTGGTTCGAGTCCAGGTCGCGGAATTTTTGCTTCTTTTCTCTCGTTTGTTGATGTAAAGTCATTATACGAGTTGCTATCCAAAATAGCAAAGCTATTTAGATCTGTTGCATCTGAGCAACCTATTTCCTACTGTAATTCAAACACGATTTTCCCAGAGCCTACATTTTCCCTAAAATCCTTAAACAAGTTCATAAATTGCAACCGATAGTATCAAATACTGATGTCCCCACTTACCGCATTTCCAAATTTTTAGCTAAAATATTCAATATTTAGACATCTTTTCCTTAGATAGTTTAGTTAAAAACAGTTTTGAATTCGTTAATAAACTGAAGGACATCACCATAAAAAATAATCAAATTTTAGTATCTTTTGATATGGAATCTTTGTACCCATCCGTTCTTAAACCAGAGATCGTAGTTATTCTTAAAGAGTCTTGGCAAAAGAATGGTTTGAAAATATCATTACAGAACTTATGTCATTAACCATCTTACATGTCAACAATACCCAGATCAATTCTACAACATGTTTGGAGGCACTCAGCCCTATTCTGTTGGATATTTTCCTTAAGAATGCAGACTAATAGATTCTGACTTTTATTTCCCTAAGAAATGTACCAATAATATCGTTCCATATTTGATCTCGACTTGCGTCATTTGTGACGAAGACGCCCAATCAATATATAGAGGCTTGTTGATGATCTGTATGGTCCTGTCAAGTGCTCCATATACGTATGGTGGTCTTGTCTTTTTAGTTTTTCATAAAGCTTTTAATCCGTTTTGTATAATGGCCTTACTTTTAAGATGACTAGCTGGTATCCCCGGTGGTGCTCGGGCTCTTAGTTGATGAAAGTTTGCAATATCTCAATATGAATAAACAGTAAAAACGAACACATTAAAAAACTTACAATTATTACATATGTTTTGAAGCAAAATTTGGGCATTCATCACTTGGTGTGGTCTAGCAGTCGCCGTGTCACGGATATTAATTAGGCGCAGTGGAAAAATTTGAAACGACACACATTGTAGAACCTGTACGGATAATAAAGAAAATAGTTTAATGAAAATAATGAATTCGAGTCAAATAAGATAAACGTACTAACTAAGCACGAACTAATTTGAATAATAGAAAAGTAACTTACTGAAATACTTTTAACAAAACATCCTTTTCTTGGAAAGGGTAACAACGAATTGTGTAGAACGTGCAAATAAAATTATACAACCGAAATTACATTAGCTACGCACGTCTGTTTTTAACTCTAAAGAAAGAAGCGAAAAGTTAGCTTAAATCTAAATAAGAATTAGGCTGTGGCTACGTTCACGAGTACCGTGAATGCGTAACGGCTCACGACAGTAAGGAGTGACGTCATTTTTTTATGAGAAGTGACGTCACAGTTGTGCCCGGGAGTTGGAAAGAGAAAAAAAATGAAAAATTGTTTGTAAGGGGGGAGATGTAAACCTTTATAACTCAAAACTGGCTCATCTGAAAAGCAAACAAGTTATTTAAAAAAAATTGTCGTATTTGTGGAATTTTATTTTTTCTTCTCCTTAAAAAGCACTGTAATTAAATACAACTGACTAAATATGGGCCACACTTTCACTTATAGAAAAAACCTAGTTGTTACCCGCGCCATCTGTTGAGGGGAATTACAAAGAAAACCCCAGAAAGTGGGGAAGGGGGGGGGGGGGTCGTAGGGGGCTGATTTTTGGCGATAGAGCAGGTCCTTTATTGATAAGCCTGCCTTGAAAATTTCAAGTTGCTAGCTCAAACCGCCTAGGAGGAGATGGAATTACAGATAAATAAATAAATAAATAAATACACGCAAGAGTTTTAGTATATAGATTCTAAAATAATTCCAAACAGAGTTAGCCAATTGTCATAAAAATACGTCAAATAAGGCACAACATAAGGTACTCTCAAACATTAATTTGGTTCTGCTTTTTGCTGTTTCGGAGGAAATAGTTGCACAAAATTGGTCACATATAGATATAAGGATTATTTTTTTTTTTAATTTTAGCAAATTTTTTGGAATCATGAGTTTTTAAATCAATTTCAGAAAGGAAAAAAATTGAGGTGGTAGGCCAACAAGGGGTGAAACAGCCATGATAATAAAGTTTACAAAAACAAAGTAATGTAACATACATGTTATCATCATCCCCGTGTTTACTTGTGAATTTACCCCCCCCCCCCCCCACCATCCACTAAGAAATTTGTATTCCAATAAGTTTGTGTATTCAAACCGTGCAGGTGGCCGAGAGGGCTAGGACGGAGGCTTTCTAGTTCTTGAGCTCACTTGGTCGTGGGTTCGAATCTCGCCGTGGGCATGGATGTTTGTTTGTCCCGGGCTGCGTACAGATATAACTTTTATATAAAAGCGCAAAATGACCTTAGTAGTCAACCCAAAAATTCTAATAAACCAAACCAAATATTGAAAATGCTATAAATCTTGGAGAAATGATGGCCCTTTTATTTATTATATATATTTACATAATTTAGCAAACAGAATGCGATTTCCAGAGTTGAACAAATGGATTTTGTTGCCGTTCATTTATAAAACTCTCCAACTCTTGATACGACTTGAAACATCTTCCTATTGAACATATTTTTTCCACTTGAACATTTGCTCAATAAATTCGTTCACAGCTACGGCCGTCCGCAGCAATAAAAGTGCTGCAAGACAATTCCAGGCAGCTGTGTCGTGAGCCGTTATGCGTTCACGATAGCCGTGAACATAGCCACTGCGTAATAATTATTAGAATTACTTGCTTAAAGGTCAAGTGACAAGGATTTTGACCTATTGAATTTATGGTGTCATATTAAAGAAGGCAACGAAAAAAAATATCCGTATAGTAATTAATAACCATTTTCTTAATTTATTATTTTATTTTATTAATTTTAGGAGCACTTTTGAAAGGGGGCGCCGTAGCATTTTGCTTCGGTAATCTCCGTAAATTTTCCTGGACTGACGTCATGAATACTTTAGGGCGATCGGTATAACATAAATGTGTGTAAAATTGGAAGTCAGTATCTCGTTTTCCTCATCACTTTCATGCAAACAATCGAAAAATTTAAGTAAACTGAGGCCTGAAATATATTATTCATCAATATATTCTAAATTTGAACATATAATTTGAAATTTTAAATACTGATAAAAAAAAATAATATATCCTATATTTATAAGGCAACAACAGCAAAGGCGCGTTCAATTTTCAAATGCATCGGTTTTTTTCTTAAGATTAATTTGTCGGAATCAACGCATTAAAAAAAGGCAGAAATACCTCATTTAAATTGAATTTACAAAAGCGGCAAATTTTTTAAATCGGAATCTTTCCCAAGCATCAGCAAAAATGTTAAAACTGCCTAAAGTTGCAGCAGGCAAAAAGACAAAAATACTGTTCAAACTACCGGGCGGGCAAGAAATAACGTGAGGTGTTCAGAGCTCGCTAGCGGGAATTCTATTAAGCTAAATGCAGTACATTTTGGTGTATATACTTAGTGGAACATGCAGTTTCGATTTCTGCAAAAAAAAAAAAAAAAAAGTACCAAAAGTCGCCATAGGGGGCGCTTATTTCAAGAAAACAATGAATACATTTGCATAAGCGCGTTCCGTGTTGAGCAATCATGACAATAAAAGGCAAGGCTGAGGATTTCCCATCATTCACGAACGAATGGCCTGACGATGACGTTATTAGTCAAGTTGTTTTATCAGAAGAGCGACAATGCAAGTGCTGCCCTTCGTGAATTCCGGCGATTGAAAACGTTACGAAGAGGACCGATGAGCATAACTAACTAACGGAAAATGATTGAACGATTTGAATCTACCGGAACTCTAGGAGTGCAACCAGGCCGGGGACGCAAACGAATCAGACAGCAACACGTTGAGGAAGTTGCAACTGCTGTTGTGGAAGAGGAGATAACTACTGTGCAGGGTACCAGCAGTGCACACGCAATAGCACGCCAAACAGATATCCCATATTCGACGGTGAGGAAAATATTGCATAAGATATTGACATTTTTTCCCTATAAACTCACACCTATTCAACAATTGCTTCCTGGAAATGAACGTACCCGAACTGACTTTTCGTTGAGATTTTTAGCACGTATGGAAGTGGATGATGCATGGCCATGGCAAATTTTAAGGAGTGTTGAGGCACATTTTTATTTGAATGCTGATATCAATACCCACAACTGCCGTATTTGGGCTGCATCAAATCCACAGTGTGTCTGCCAACTCCTATGCATTCACCGAAACTAACAGTATGGTGCGGCTTTACTGCTTCTTTCATCATCGGCCTGTACTTTTTTGAAGAAATCCGTCCCCGTGGACCGGTGACTTGTTCCGTCAATACTGCCAGGTATGCCGATGTGCCTGAGAATTTTGTGATACCACGATTGCAGGAAAAGGGTTTTCTGTATTCTACCATTTTTATGCAGGATGGTGCGCCACCGCACATCGGACGTCAGGTGCAGCAGATCTTGCGAGAACGTTTTTCAGACAACAGAATAATTAGTCGTGCATTTCCTATGGTATGGCCACCCAGGTCGCCTGATCTCAACCCTTGTGATTTTTGGTTATGGGGATATTCGAAAAGCCTTGTGTATCAAGCACATGTTCCTGACCTCTCAACCTTAAAGGATCAAATAACGGTACATATCAGACTAATTAATGCAGATATGCTGCGAGCTGCCGTAGAAAATGTCGTGTACCGCATGCAGCTATTGGAACAGCACATTGGTGGTCATATAGAAACACATTTGTAATTAAAAATAAAACATTGTTTATTGTTGTTACTAAAGTTGGTTTGTACGGTATAATTAAATCTATAATCTGCATTCAATGTAAAGAAGCGTTGAAAGAGCAATATTCAGAGCAATATTCAGAGCTGCCACAGCCTTAATAAGAAATAATAATAAGAAATAAAGAGGCCTTATTACACCATCGAAAGATGTAGTAAACCTGTGCAAAATTTCAGAAAAAATCATTAGGAGTGAATTTTATAATCTAGGGGAGCAAATAGCAATTAAATTGAATACGCCTATCAAAATTCTAACAAAAACAAAATTAATATTTTCATTAATTTAACTCGCTATTCATTTGAGTCCTTCTGACGATCATGTACTTCGACTTATTATCATCACATATTGTAATATTCGATATCACCATGAAACCATGCGGCTGACAGAAAAAATAAGTGGAGAAAATATACGCAGTGTCTTATCACGACTTATATTTAAAAATCAATAAAGAATAAATCAATTTAAATTTTTTTGTGTAACTGAAGCTATTTTCGAAACTCCATTGGTAATCCTGTATGATGAGGCTTCAAATATACTTTTTATTTAGCAATATAAATGAAAATGTTTACTACGTCGTAGGTATTAAAAACTGATTAAGTTACAAGAATCAATTTTTTTAATAATAAAAATCACTTAAGATTGGAAAAAAAAAATTCATCCTTCCTCTAGTTTCATTTACTTCACCATGGATGAAGAAATAACTTTGCTTCTTCATTTTTCTTTGTCTATGCTTTCACTTGTCTCTGGCTAAGCCTCCATTATAACGATAGGAGTTGCGAGTTGTACGTGCTCTTTAAAAATTCGTAAGGTATTGAATCGGCTATTGAAAGTCATTAAAAGTATACGTTATCGTTAGTTAATGCAATAAAGGTTTTTTTAAAAAAATCATAAAACAGGTTATGCTTACTAATACCTCCTGAAATCATCTACAAAAACAGCTGAAATTACATTGAGAACATACGCCGCCGTAGGTTTTTGCCACTCCCGGCATGGCGATTGCTGCACTTCCGCTGGCACCAGTAGCGCTCAGCGAAATGAATAGGGCACTGCCAGTCTCTTATTTTCATTTGTCTCTGGTCGCCATCCGTTGGAAAACAGATGGCGCCTTCCGCATCAAGAGACCTCTGCTTATATATGGTCCCTGGTTGCGGAAGGAGGAGAGAGATCGGGGCAAGAAAATGCGCAAAGGGAAAAAGGCGGTTGAGCGGGAGCTGCGAAAAGGGGACTTGGCTACCGAGGTTGGAAAGGAAAGGTGGCCCTAAAGGATTGGGTCTTTTTCTCGAAAAAGGAAGACGAGTCAACGACGAAGGCTTTAGAGAGGTCAGCGGCGAGAGAACGGAGTGAAGCCAATGCGTGCGCCAGTTCAACAGACTCACAAGACTGTGCTAGTTTGATTAATGCGACGCCTAATATTTTTATGTCTTAATTGTGCTGCTTCAGATTTTTCTCCAGCTGCCAACGTCGAGAGCTCGTCCGGAGCGGATTCATCGTCAGCGGTTACAACGTCGCGAGCGGACGCCTTCGTACTCTACGAAAGAAGAGTAAGCCGGGCCGAACCGAAAACGTCGTGGAAAGAATCGGACTGCTTCGCCTCAGCTTCCATATCCAAGGAAGGGGAATTCAAGGCTCCCACCGAGCAGAGGACAGCGCCTATTTCCAGCCAACAATTTTCTGTGCACACATACCAGAGACAAGATTCCTATCATCTTCTTGCGAGACGTTCCTAGTGGTTATAGTGGGACTACAAGCGAAGGATTGTTACGGTGTATATCTCGACGAGGAGTTGACGCCATAGCCGGTGTTTTTCCCTGGACCAGTTCAGCTTTTACACGGGAGAGTCTAGGCACCTTTGCCTTACTTTCGAGGTAAGCCAATTTTGCTTAGAAACTATTCAGTTTACACTATTTCACTGAAGGGTGTTATGTTTGAAGAATGTTCTATAGCAAACAGACGAGACCCCTTTAGCTTTATCAGCTCTCGCTCTCCGCACTTTCGGATAGCCTGTACTTTGACTTGTGTGCATAAGAAATTGCCGGCATACCTTTTTATTAAGAGTAAAGGGGATGAATATGTAAAGCATCTTTTGCGTATTTCTGTAATTAATTGTTTCCATAGCCAGTGGACGCTGTAAAAGTTTTGTTTGTTGACAAATAAGGGTTTAGCTTTTATTGAGCGAGCTTATTGGAATCTCAATTTACTTGGTAGCTTTTAAGGGTCTCTTCGTTTGTTAAGGGCGTTGTATGCCTGTTTACGCGCGGCGGCTTTAGAATACAATTAATGGAATCTGTATGTTTCTTTCCAGCTTCCCGTGCGGACTGGTATCAGATGTTTAACGCGTTGCGTAAACGCGATCCAGTTTTTGGACTGCAAGGACAGGAGGACACAAGCGTTTGTTTTGGACCCTGTATTTAGAAGCAAAGCAAGTTTTACAAGCAGAGTCGCTTAGCTTAATTGCAATTAGACAGTTTCGGAGCTGGATTGGGCCGGAAAATTTCTTGGTTCGATTACGACAGAGAACCGTAAAGCATTTCACTTGTTAATGCGGTTCCCATCCTACTCATCTAAGTAGTAGTGAATATTAGTGAACTTTATCTATACCTAGTAAATTTTTGTAATGGGGATTTTCCACGTGTTAGTGGAATTCCCTCCCATAATCATATTATGCTGTTTAAGAGCGTAGCTTACCTAAGTTTAGGAAGTGCGCCCAGTTTTGCTTTAATGATTAAGTATATTTATATTTAATGGATTAAATATGATTATTAACAATTTATAAAATGTATACTCCTTGATCACTTATTCTCTTGCACTTACATTTTTCCACTGCGCATGTTCGTGACAAATAGCTTTTTTACAAATGTTACAATACACATTCTAGCTTTCATTGGGCATTTACCGTCGTTAACTAAAATCGTCGATATTCAAAGCTCGATCTTCCATAGGATGTAATGGCAGATCGATTAATTCGTTCCGGCTCCTCCGTAACAACCATAGTATGCATCAAATATGCAGATAAAAGTTATTTAAAATGTCATAAAATATGGTACATATGATTTATTCATAAAAAGATAAATGCTTAAAATAATCATTTCATCATAAACTGCATTACAGCCACATAAAGTAAAGCATAGTACACTACAATTATCGAAAGAGAATTATGCAAGACAAAAAATATCTCCATGTTAATCGATGAACGGAAACACATTAATCTAGCATCGTTAATCAAACCGTGCGTCGTCTATACAAGGCATTTTTTTCTTATCAGCCTCCCGTCGTTAACCAAGTACGCCTTTATCTAAGGCCGTCGTTAAATGAGGTACCCTGTATTTGCTTTCATTTCAAAAAATTAGTCATGATTACCAACCAGTTCATTCAGAAGGAGGATAAAAAGGGACCATGCTTTCTTCAGAGATTTTCTTAAGTTTATTAATTTCTTCTGATGAATTTGAAATTAGAATTTTCACTACTAATTTTAATCATTCTTTACTTCATACATAAATTAGAATCCTACTTGTTGGGGCTTTTCGTTTATATCCCTGATCTGATAAATATTTGTGGCAATTTGGAAAAATTGATAGTGCTACATTATTCATTAATTTTAAATCACCTTAGGGCAATTCCATGAAAAAGTAAATTTTCGTATATCATATCATATATCATATCATATATCTTTGAAAAGATATAAACGTCTAGTTTTTAAAAATAAAAACGTAAACCTGATTTTTTGGATGTAAAATATAATTAGAGCACTATTCTGATGATACTACGATTAGTTCTTCTTCGATGTCAAAAACTGACATTTTTAAGATAAATTTGTTTTGCTTTTTGCAGCTTTTTTACAAAAGTGAATCACTTTTAATTAAAGTTTGAACCTCCTTATTTCATACATTAGTGGCAAAATTTGTGTAGATATCGGAAACAATATACAATAAATTCTTGTAAATACCTTTGAGAAATTAATGCGTCCGTTACGTGAAATTCTTTTTTTTTTTTTAATTAAACGCTAAAACGAAGTTTCAAAACCATGTTGATTAATGTTCTAGTGTTATCTTACTTACTTACTTTTCAAACCCGCTTATCCGTTAGGGTCGCGTGGGCAGCAGCCCTATGGAGGATCTCCAGCGATTGCGATCTTCCGCCATCAGACGCATGTCCTCCCTGGTAATATCCAAGCGACTCGAACCCAGATTCTCCATGTAGTATAGCCACCTGGTTCTAGGCCGACCCCTTGGTCTCTTACCCACCAGCTTGGAAAATAACAACTGCCTAGGAAGACCAGTTTGACTAGTTTGCGGCATCCGTAACACGTGGCCATACCAGCGCAACTGAGATCTCTCAATGCGGAGAAGTAGCGGCTCGACACCTAAAGACTCCCTTATTGTGCTGCTGTGCATTCTATCTAGTAGGGTAACACCTGCCACACCTCTCAGAAATCTCATTTCGGCCGCTTGTACCCGCGATCGCACTCTTTCGGTCATTACCCAAGCCTCATGACCATAGGTGAGAATAGGGACAAAGATAGATTTGAAGACGGAGAGCTTGGCTTTGTTACCCAGCTCGCGTTTCGTAACCACGGATCGCCATAGTTCACGTCTGACACAACTTGCTGCACCGATCCGAGCATCCAATTCTTTCTCCTGCCGTCCATCACTCATGAATGCAATCCCGAGAAACATGAATTTCTCCACCTGTCTCAATGAGGCTCCCCTAACATGGAGAGCACACCGAGCAGGCTGTCTTGAAAGTACCAGAACTTCGGTTTTAGCCACACTGATCTTCATCCCAGCTTCTTCACATTTGGCTGCAAACCGGTCTAGTGCATGCTGAAGGTTCGTGCGAGAAGACCCAAGGAGGACAAGGTCGTCAGCAAAGAGCAACCTCTCCACCAGGTAGTCGCCCACACAAACACGCTCATCGCCTCGGCTGCCCCTGTCTATCCAGTCCATAAAGATAATGAACAAGAGGGGTGACAGAACACACCCTTGGCGGAGTCCAACACCCACGGTGAACGGTCTTGACTTAATGCCATTTATCCGGACACACATCACAGAGCTTTCGTACATAGACATGAGAGCAACCAGTAATTGCCCATCCACTCCATGTTCTTGCAACACTTGCCAAAGCTTCTCCCGAGGAACTTTGTCATATGCTTTTTCGAGGTCCACAAAGCAAGCGTAGACCTCTTTTGCATACTCCCAGGATTTCTCAAAGATTTGCCTTAGAGCAAAGATGTGATCCGTCGTGCTTCGGCCAGGTCGGAAACCACACTGCTCCCCCGACAGTTTGGAGTCGACTATTTCCCGACGTCTCTTCTCCAGACACTTAGCGTACACTTTTTCAGGAATGCTGAGCAAAGAGATGCCTCGATAGTTGTTGCAATCTCTCTGATCTCCCTTTCTGAAGATAGGGATCACAATTCCTGTCTGCCATTGCTTAGGGGCCTGTCCAGATATCCAAGCAACCTGACACACTCCAGTCAGTCACAGGACACCATCCTGATTTAAGGCCTTTAACATCTCGGACCGGATTTCATCATCAGCTGCAGCTTTGCCAGTCTTCAGGGACTTAATTGCCCATCTGATTTCTGCTTCAGTGATACTACCGTGACTATTCTCCACTCCAAGGTGAACCTCATGTGCCTCAGTTGTTGCTGTCCCCGGATTAAGAAGAGATGCAAAGTATTCCTTCCACCTATGCAATACGCTCTCCTCAGTTTTCAGAAGCTTCCCTCTGAATAGTTTGTGATGAAAGAGACTTCTTTCCATGGAGGCGGCGCACGGTCTGCCAGAACACCTTGCTTGCCGAACCATAGTCTGCCTGCAACTTCTCCCCGAACTTCTCCCAGGCCTTGGCTTTAGCTGTTGATACTGTCTTTACTGCTGCTTTTCGCGCCTCAGTGTACCGCACTCGTCTCGAAGTTGACTTATTTGCAAGCCATAGCAAATAGGCTTCCTTCTTTGCCTTGACAGCTTCTTGGACTTCACCGTTCCACCATGCAGTTTTTTTCTCACCGCCCTGCGCCACACTCAGCCGCTTAAGACCACAGCACAATGCAGCCAAAGTAATCACAGCAGTTTTAAACAACTGCCACCCCTGTTTAACAGTACCACGATCACTGGGTAGTTCTTTGAAACTCGAAGATATGTTATCTGCAAAGGTCTTCCTCACAGCTCTATCCTCCAATGCCTCCCATTTGATGCGCTAAGTTTGTCTGAACCTAGTATTTCGCTTGGTTGGCATGGATTCAGAGAACCGCAGAGAACCGCAGAAGTGCAGACAACAAGGTGGTGATCAGTTGATAGTTCTGCCCCTCTTCTCACACGAGTATCCAACACTGATCGAAATAAGTCGGCTGAAACGATTACAAAAGCAATCAGTGACTTCTGGTCCATTGCATCCCTGTACCAAGTTTACTTATGGACATCCCTGTGCTGGAAGAAGGTGTTTGTGATGGAAAGTCCATTGTTGCAACAGAGATCCAACAAGCACCTCCCATTCGCATTTAAATCGGGGTCACCATTCCTCCCAATCACGCCTTTCCACGTTTGGTCATTAGCCCCTACGTGTGCATTGAAGTCGCCCACCAGGATCACAGAATCTGCACTCCCTCTCCTGCTAAGAGCAGCATCAACTTCATCTAGAAAAAGTGGGTACTCTGTGACTGCATTCGGAGCATTTGCAACGAATAGAGAGAGAGAGAGAGAGAGAGAGAGACTGTTTCCCTATCTGAAGCCTCAGGAGACACAGTCTTCCACCTAAGGGGGTCCAATCTGCAACATAATCTGCCAGCCGGGGACTTGTGAGTATCCCCACTCCCGCCTGGGCAGTCACATTAGGGTCGACACCAGAGTAGAAAAGCTTCCACCCTCTTCTAAGTCCACAGTTCCAGAACCCGGACGTTTCGTAGAGGTAATGCCTATGATATCCAGTCGATACCGTTTGGCTTCCTCCACTAACTCTGATTCCTTTCCTGTCATGGAGAATACGTTCCAAGTGCCGATTGACAGCACCCGATCCCGTTGTCGCTTTACCCGTTTCTCCTCCTGGGTAAAGGCATGCGCTGCCCCCGACCGTTTCCCCAAGCGCATAGCGAGTACACTGGTGGGGCTTCTCGGAGGCATTGCTCCGAGATAACAGCCGGGAGACTGTCGACTATTTTTCGAACGAGAGCCTCTGCCTAACTCCTGAACGCGGGTGACTTTAACCTGCGTCACACCCGATGCAGTATGAATTCTCTCATTCGTCGACATCATGAGATATATGTTTGTTGTAAGGGTGACCCTAAAGTAGTAGTGCTACAACCAGCATAGCTCACAGAAGCCCTGAAGCACCCAAACCCCTGACCCAGGGTAAGGGGGCATCCACTCAGGGGTTCTAGTATTATCTCAATGTTGTAAATTAATACCAGGAAGTGTTTTGAAAATAATAATATTACAATTAAATCAAAAATATGTAACAGACATAGCAGTAACGGACGTATCCCAGCGATACTTGACCTACTTCCGGTGATAGCAGATCCAGACGACAGAGCTGGCTTGTTGTTCGTTTCTAAATCGAAGCTATACAAAGGAATCATTAAAATATACTGACGTTTAAAAGATTTAAAAATTAAAGTCATTTTTAACATTCCCAGGTAAAAAAAAAAAGTTAAAATGGCCCTACTTCCTCCAAAACAGAGGTTGGAAAAATATCGGCAAAACATGTCAGAAGAGAAAAGGGAAATGACTTAGAAAAATTGAAGAGAGAAAAAAAACTCACCAAATCAGAAAGAAAATATAACACCACAATATCTTATGAAAAGGTGAAGAAGAGTAGAAAAAATAAAACACTTGCTAAAGACATTTTACGATCCCTCAGTGTTGAAACATCAATTGTCTATGAACATGAACCTAAAATAAGTCCACGTTTGGAAAGGCTGTGAGAAAAGTAATTAAAAGCATGCCTAAAAGCCCTCGAAAGCAAGTTGCCGTTGTAAAAAAGTTGGCAGAAATTACTGGGTGTGAATTAATGGTAAAAAAAAAACCACATAAAAAGAGTGCAGCAGCATTACATCAAGAAACAGTAAATAAAGTGATAAAATTCTACAATGATGAGAACATTTCCAGAGTGTCACCTGGTAGAAAGGAGTATCATATTGTTTATACTGATGGCAAGAAATGTCCTAAACTACAAAAGAAACACTTCTACATGACAATAGTAGAAACACACACTCAATTCATTTTGCAACACCCGGTCGAAAAAAATTGGTGTTTCAAAGTTTGCTTAGCTACGACCTGTAAATATATATTTGTCATCATAAATCCCGGCAAATTTATGTGTTTGCCATTATCATGCAAACATGCATTTGCTTTGTGAAGAGTTCGTCAAAGTTCTTTGGCAATGATAAATTTCCTGCAAAATCCTCAAAACTAGTTAGAAAAGTTGTGTGCAAACGAGAAAATAAAAACTGTATATTATTGATCTAAGGAGTTTAAATGATTAATTTTAAATTTAAATGTGGTTAGTCTCCTTTTAATGGGGAAAATCGTAAAATTAAAATTTTGAGCCGCAACACGCTATTAGAGGGTGTCTCTAATAAATTGGTCGTTCAGTGTATATATATTGTAGTTACGAAGTTGAGATTAAATTTTTTTATGTTTTGTTAAATCACCAGTATTTTCTTTACAATAATTTATAATTTCTAGTCGCACCTTAAATGTAATTTGAGGGCGTAACGTAAATTGATATAATTAATTCGCTTACTTCTGTGAATCAGAGATTAGGCATTTTGACTTAGTTTACTTCATTCATCAGATAACATATAGGTGATAAGAGTAATCAAAACGTTTTCATTGCTAACAGATGTACATTCTTCTGACCAAGGCCTTAGGACTCGAACGGAACAGAAACGAGTGAACGCTTCTAACAATATTACATTTAAGGTAAAATTCGTTAATTTAGTTTAGCTGATAGCCATATTTTTGTTATAATTATACGATTGAACTAATCCTCTTTTATCAATAGTGAGTAAAGTACTCACAAAACGAATCTACAAAAGATTCTACAGGAAAACACAGACATTACAACAAATGCTCAAATAGTAGACTCGGACTTCGAGACACTTGTGAATATGAAGAATACAAGATTTCAGTGTTGATGTTATTACAGAGGCAGATACAAGGTGCCAAAATCCTACTTACCTAGATTAAACGTCAATTTCTGAGCTAGTAGAAACAAGGGGACCTTTTTTTTTCATATAGGTTGTTACTAAATGGAAGGAAATTAATTACATAGTGTGATTCTATGAATCAATCTAAGCAAAAACTTTCTTATAGAAAATATCTAAAACTCAAAAATTGGGGCTTTAAAATCGCCTCGTTACCCCGTACATGAACTTTTTGCACCAGCAATTCTAAATGATCTCCACTAAGCCACGAGAAAACGGCGATAATTGAAATGAAGCGACGTTTACCGCCAGCGTTTTAGCAAACTTCGCGTGACGTTTATATCCTTAAAATTTGAGTTTTGAACATTTTGCATAAGGAACCTTAAGTTTGTCATCATAACAGGATCACGGGGTCCTTCCTTGTACTTATTGTCCTTCCATTTAGAGACACCCTGTCACAAACTTCTGGTGGTCATTCCCCGCAGCGAGATGAAAACAAAAGTATTCATACAAACATGGTTCGGATAATGAACCGTTTATAAAATTTCCGCAGTTAAAATTGAAGTTTCAGCAGTTGGTTTTGGAATCTGTGGATGGCAGGTTAGCTTCTTCGCATGTCACCTGCCATCCACAGAGTAGAAAAATCAGCTGCTGAAATTCAATTTTAACTGCGGAAATCTCATAAACGGTTCGTTATCCGAACCATGTTTATATGAACATGGGTTTCATCTCGTTGTGGGGAATCACCACCAGAAGTTTGTGACAGGGGTATAGATACACCCTGTATATTATATATGACGATCAGTAACCGGACATGAATTTCCTGAAGGAGTTCGATGCGCCTCTCAAAAATACTCGAGAAAATCGGCTTTGAAATATTTCCAAGCGATAGAAGTATAGAAAATTTTAACTCATTGTCACAGTCAGGATTAGCCGATCGCGTAGTTCTCTGTTATCCAAGACTGGAATCACTATTTCGAATCACCCTGGCCGCAACTTCTCTTTTATTAATTTTTGTTGAATCCTATATCAATTTTCAAATTGAAATAATAATTAATACTAATTGACAAATATTTAAAGGGGAAGGGAGATATGAATTGTGTCTAAAATTTAGCAATCTTAAGGGGTATCAGAAAAGTATAATTTTTTCGATAATACAGAGCGAGTCAAAAGTCACTGGACTTGACATAGATATGTAAAGAAGTGAAATTTCGTATGCAGATTCCTTTAAGAAAGATCTACATATTTAGAGGGTCTGGGCCAAATTGCCGCAATAGTTTTGGAGTTGTGGGGATAGTGGTCACGTGGTCTGTTTTCAAATAGCAACATATCTTGTCATTTGATCAGATATGATGAGAAACGAAAGAAGATAGACATCTTTTCTAAATACTACGTTGGAGAAAATTAATTTTTTGCTTTAAAAAAAGATGTTGAAATAGTGCGGATAGAAGAGGTAAAAAATAAATGAACTCAGGGCTTCCGTTATTTTCCAATAACCTCCTCAGGGGGATTAATTTCTTGTTACATGACCATTTGTCATTTTACAAACTATTTTTCTGATTATTTTTTTCTTATTTAAAATGCTTCGAACATGTCTTTTGGTGCCAAATTTTATCATCTCCATTGAGCAACCATATCTGAACAGAGCCGGCTCTATGGTGGCTGGTGCCCTAGGCAAGCTGAACTTCATATCAACTAGTATTTTTCTTGATGACGTCCCTGAACACAAGGCGCCCCCGGAAAACTGCCCGAGTTGCCGGTGCCTTGAGTCGCCTCTGTATCTGAATACTGACGCTGTCTCATGAAATGTTCTTTATCTATGTTACAATTTGCCACAAGACAACCTGACATTGATGCCACTCTTTAGGTACATATCATAAAAGTTGATATTTTTGTTAAACCTATCACCAATTTATGGAAACTCATGGTAATCTATGCCATGGTTTCTTCAATGGGGCGTGCATATGCTTTTTCTTCTCATTGATGGCGCTAACGTCAGCTTGATGTATCGAGTTTCCCGCGGTTTCCCGAGCTTGATGTATCAATGGCGTTTGTTTAATGGAGTTCTTGACGATATTCTTAGCGTGTGTGACGACAACATGGATGAAGACAGTCTAACAAACGAAACGGTTGCTGAACTAAGAGGATACGGGATTAACTCAAAAAAGGATAATGAGGTTTTAAAATTCCATATCTTTACTCGGGATATTGAGACGAAAATGGGGTAGATTATAAAAATTAGAACAGGAAAGCCTGTGAGTCCGATTTCCCGGGTCGCAGCTGACGTTTCTCCGACTCCGATTATGATGTAACAAGCATGGGTAAGTTATTTAGTGGCTAGATATATATATATATATAAATAAATAGATTAATATAACTGCTTGATATTTCTGTAAGACGTACCAGATATTTGTAACGAAACGAAAACCATGGCCGAAAAAACAGCTGGGTAGCCCCGTTCGCGTTTATGCTCTGAATTTATTATTGTAACATATCTAATTAATATATAAATGATTTATCACATTATCGAAATTATATTTTAAGAAACTTACGTAGGAAAAAAATCACGAAAGTTCCGTGATGATGAACTTCAGCTAACGAGGGGCCATATAACGCTATTCAACGTACACAGTCACGGAATTTTCGTGATTTTTTTCTCGCATAAATTTCTTAAAATATAATTTCGATAATATGATAAATCATTTACATATTAATGAAATATGTTACAATAATAAATTCAGAGCATAAACGCGACAGGGCTGATCGATGTCAGCCGAGAATGCTACACAGGAATTTTACCCAACTTTGTTTCTTGGCCATGGCTTTCGTTTCGTTACAAAAATACTGCTACGTCTTACAGAAATATCAAGCAGTTATATTAATCTATTTATTTAAATACATCTAGCTACTCAATAACTTACCCTTGCTTGTTACATCATAATCGGAGTTGGAAAAATGTTGGCTGCAGATCCGAGCAGGATTTCCTGTTCTAATTTTTATAATTCACTCCTTTTTCCTCTCAATATCCCGAGGAAAGATATGGAATTTTAGAAACCCCTTATCCTTTTTGAGTTGGAATAGCATTGGGGGATGCAACAATTTACGGGCATATTCTAAAAACAAAATGAACTAGCCATTAAAACATAGGTAACATCTGTACCGCTGGAATCTCCATACATCAAGTCGATGCTTCGCCCTCTATACGCGAAAAACGGCGAACAGGTAGTGCACGCCCCATTAAGAAATGATACCTATGCTATGGGTGTTCAACTTGTGTTTGCGCCATCTAGCGTTCAAAATAAAAAGCAGGATAGCTTTTGCGCGAGTTTTATCACCTTCTGTTTTTAAACTATGGTTCAAACGGGTCTCAAAAATCAGTCGCCAAATAGTAAAGGACTGTATATATAAAGCAGGTTTTAGCACCGACTAATGAAAAATTTAACATTGTTTCAGTCGCTTATTATGTTATGAAAGTTAGGAAAAATATTAAAACTGAATAAAGATTAACATAAATGTGAAATAAAGATCAACATAAATTTAACATCTAGAGACCCTAAATAGGTTAATGTTAGAGCACGTGCAATTGATTTGAAGGGGTCCACGAAAATGTCTAAAAATTTGATACAGCCGAGCTAAGACCTTGATGATCAATGGAAATTTTCACAAAATTGAAGTTAAACATTCCCGTATCGCTATATGGAGGAAAAAATGCCTTGTTGAAGAACAAGACAGATTTTCTTGCTTCTTTTAACAAAACTTATAAACTGGAAATCGAATCTTGAACCCTCGTTTCTTCTGCTTTCTGCGCACGACACCATGACTGATCATCGATTGTGTCTTTCTGGTGTAGTTGTTATAGCAACCAGGCTCTTTCCCACGCTTCTCCCCAAGTTTATCTATATACAGGGTGGGTCAAAGAAATGCCACTATGTATACCTTATTAAATGTTCATTTTTTGAGGATGGCGTCCTTGGCTTTGCACATATTGTAGGAGCCGAAGAGCGAAGGTGCCCATGACATTACATAACTGTTCCAATGAATGCCGTTCATCTCTTGCTGAATTCTCCCCCTTAGTTCTTCCGTAATCCTTGGCAAACTTCAAATTTGAGATACTCCAAAACAAAATAATCTGGGCTCCTCAATTCTGGTGAGCGGTAAATCGCCCTTCCTGATTATGAGATGGTCAGGAAACGTGCGCTTCAAAAATCTCCATAGTCGAAATCTACGCTGCTCATAGTTATTAGAAAAAATTTAGCAACGTGTTTCTCCACCCCCTAGTCACCTTAATAGATCATCAAAAATGAGGATTTTGCTCGAAAGAACTGCTAATTTCAAGTTTGATTAAGTCCATGATGGAAAAGGATTTTCAAACATTCCTAAACATTTTCTGAAACCTTGAAATGTCCTCTTGATGGTAATGAAAATCGGAAGTTTCTATCTTTAAAGGGAGTGAAATGGTATTCATTTTTCTACACCCTTGCAAAGCCGCTTTTTACCTCGCTGCAGCGAAGAAAAATGAGTGTAGATCCAAAGTGGATTAAGATAAAGATAAAATCACTTCTCAATGATAGGGTTAACCATGGTGTAAAAATAAATATCTGAAATGGCCGAGCAACCATTTATTTCCAAATTAGTCGATATCTCATGGAATGACCCACCTTATTAATATGGATTAATGTTATGATGCAAATAAAAATGAAGTCCGATTACATACAGTAAGGAGGGAAAGAGTGACTATGCCAATCGGACTTCTGATTTCTGTTTCCAACACAACGGCTTGGCCGGATACTCCAGTTATTGAGTATTTTGATAGGCATATCATTTATTTTATTGTTTATAAAATGAATGATGTGATTTTATTGTTTAATAATCAAGTATTGTTTTTTTCACTCTGATGGGTATACCAATTTTGTTAGCCCTCAAAACAACACTTGTCAGATTCCTATTGAAGAGCATCAATTTCCTTAATTAATGCTCATCAGTTAACATTAAATGCTGTTGTAATCTCCAGATCCAAGAGATATAAAACTAGGAACGCCAGATTTCTCTTATAATCTTTCGTTTTCGATGTGAGCGTTAATAAATCTTATGAAATGAATTTTAATTATAGATAATTTATGACTGATAATACTCGTTTTATTGGTAAAAAGGTTTTTGATTTATTTAAGAAAGATTAGATAGCTACCTTTGGAAAACGGTCAATATGTGTGGGTGTGTCAGATGGTAACGAACGAGAGATAACCATTTGTTCAATAGTAGCGCGCCGATTGGTCCTGACTACCGTTTAACCGACGTTCACTGGCTCCTAGGGCTACAAAACTTCAATATTTTTCAGATTATCGAATTCGCTAAAGACAAAAAAAAGCTTCATACACAGAGAGGTGAGTCGTCCTGCAAATTCTTCTGTGGCAAATTTCTAAAATTTATAGGGATTATATATAAGGTTAGGTTAGGATATTAATGCTTTTTTTAATACTCATAAAGACTTTCAAATCGCATCTTTAGAATTATTGAATAAAGTGCGATATTCCTCTTACTAGTTAGTCAATAGTCCTCACTGCTATCACATTAATACCATTTCTAATGCAAATGGAATTTTTCTTTAAAAAGAATTATGGTTTCCTTTATGTTTCCTTATAAACATTCAGGAAAGTATATAAAAACATTCAAGAAAGTTTCTATTAGACTTGCTCTTGGTATTATAAGATGGAACTCGGTGAGATAAAGTGCAAAAATATGCACTCGAAGTCGGAAGTGGACAAACTAATTTTGATCGTTATAGCCTTTATTCGTTATACCCGTTAAATGAGTTTAAATGGTTAAACCTGTTTGTAAATAGGGTGTCTCAAACCTTTAGGGTCAAAAATCTGCAGTTCGTAGATTTCTGACTCAGGATGACAAACTCACTATTTTGAAATAGGGAACCAATGGTCGGAAATGCATATTTCAGGTATCACGAGATCTTGAACGAGTAACACGTGTGAGGAACGTTGCTGTAAGGTGCTTTGGTTTTCTGACGAAACAACAATTTATTTATCCATAAACAACTTACCCCTCATAGCAACAATATAGCGACAACCTACAGCTCAGAGAAAGTGTTCAGAATGGCAACCACCAATTTTACCAGAGCACAACGGCACATGAATTTTGCGTCACTATCAAATATCCCGGGTGTGTTTTTGTACAAACAAACAAAAGTTTTGACTCTGCTAAACATCTTGGCATAAGATTCTACTGGGGTTTCATACGTCAACAATTTAATGTGCCCCCGTAAGAGAAAATAAAAACCATAATTGAAAACCTGCGATCACGCTGGCCATGGGGCGGATTCCTCAAATCCAATGATTAGGGAATCTGTTGTCCAGGTGATCGCGGACATCAACATCGAAGTGACCAGCGGCATCGCAATGTTACAGCCACACCCTCAAATCTGTAGTACTGCCACCCAATATAGTAGGTGATTCGATGGGCATGTAATCTAAATTGAAACGTTTCTTCACAAAGCCAAGAGCTGTAAGTTTAATATAGCATCTACATTGAAGTCTCCAAATATCAATTTGCACATCATTATCCACCTCCATGTTGTCTTTGATAGGTGTAGTTGCTGGTGAATATTTCATCATCGCACTGAACAACAACATTGCCATATCAAATATAGAATATTAGGATGATTTTAAACAATGCCTAGTATAAATCTCACCACACTTTAACCATACAAATATTACCGATACCAGCGTCAATCAGTCAACTATATTAGACAGCTTGGCTGTCCAGGTGTCTGCGATAGCCCAATTGGTAGAGGCGTCGGCCATGATAATCGAGGTTCCTGGTTCGAATCCAGGTCGCAGAATTTTTCCTTCCATTTTTCAATCAAAAAATCATTACCTATGCTTGGAGATCATCGCCAGTTAATTATTACTAGGATCCCCAATGATTGAAATTCGATAACATTCCGGAGAAAAAATATATGTGTAATCGTTTTAGTCTCAATCTTGCTTATTAATAAACTTTGAAGAATGAAAAATAGATAACACAATAAATATCCAAAATGCTTTGCATGACATTTCTGACACTCCCGATTCATTTCACTGCAATGATAACTTTGAAAATTTCTCGGAATAATATTTAAAGCACATCTAAAGGTATCTTTTAATATATCTATCGAATTATTAATATTTATATAAAAACTAAATTGTCCCTCCCTATCTCTGCGTCTCCACTGTGGAAAATAAGATCTGTTTCGGACCAAAAATCGATAACTTTTTTGTTACTAAAGTAAGAGTGTTAATAAAATTTCTAAAAAATAAATAAAAATCAAAAACTTCAAAATGTGTGTTTATTTTATTTTTAACTAAAAATATTACTTTCAAAGTGTATGAAAAAAACTTAAAATAGCTTAGAAAACGACGAAAAATACATACTAATTATAGAAATATTTTGAATAGTTGGTTAATAACAATTTCTAAGCAGTTGTTTCTATGGAATAATGTTTAGGTACATTAAAGATACTATATTATACATGGGGACCTTCAGGTTCTGAAATCAGTTCGTTGACTTTCAAAAGCTGCAGAGTATACGGTTATACGGTTTCTAATGCTTTCAAATGAACATCAACAACACAATAATTTAAATTCTTTCAAATGAACATCAACAATGATTTGAGTTAATTTGATATTTATTATTAAAAAAAAAGCAATAAAAAGGCAATGCTACATGCGTTGACAAATATGATGCACAACCTGTTCCTTAATGCTACCTTTTTTTGAAACTCTTTTTACCTGTGTTAACGTGAACAAATACGCAAACAAAATATATTGTGCACATCTAGAGCACAGGAACTTTCCCACCATATAAGTTTCATGCGTATTCGTCCATGTTAACACAGGTAAAAGTGTATAACAAAAAATGTGTTGCCGTATTTATATATAGATTATTATTTATTGAACTATAGTTTGACCAGTCTATCAGTGTACGTTCGCATTCGGTTAAAGAGTTAATATTTCTGAAGATCGCAACACCGCGTGCTTTCCTATAACTTATTACACCATGCTTGGTGAGTGCATCGGATCTAATGCAACCAGACTGATTCATTTGTGTCCTCAATTCGAATCCATCTATATGTACAGGTTCACCTGCATTCATTCAAGTCTCACTTATTGTCAAGTAATCAGATGTAATAAGTACTGTGTCACGTATAGTTTGATTATGCACAGTGGAAGATGCTGGAAGTGACGTGCACAGAGACAAATAACTTTGTGCTTAATAAAGAATAATTGGATTATTAACTTAATAACACAAATCAAATACATGAATTTACCCAAAGGAACGCCTGACAACCATACACAAATTTAGGTGGCCGGCTGTAGCCATTAATTTGGGTAAAGGGGCGGAATCCTGCTAACACTTAGGATACCCGCCCGGTTGTAAACAAATAAATAAGATAAATTACAGAGGGAACCGTTTAAGATTCTAATCCACAATTGTAAGCATGTGCATACATCCGTATCACTCTAAAGTCCAGTAATTAACTAGAAATTCCTTTTTGTAATTTCGACTCTCGCAGTTTCCTGGAAATCAGCTCTCTGCCGCTGACCGCCGTCCAGGCGAAGTCCCGATGAGGTAATATTAGCTTGTAATTGCGCTAGCCCCTTCTCTGCTTTGGGGACTGAAGATGTACCGCTCTTAACATAGTTCGCGGCGACGCTTTGCGCTAATATTATTAATATGGATTACATAACTGTAAAGAGAAAAAGAATGCACCTCAGTTAAAACGGGCATTTAGCAGTCCTACGCGCAATAAGTTTAATAGCTTTAGCTTAAAACACTGCTAACTACTTTTAATATCTTTCAGCCTAATACTGAGCAATTAAATTTAACACCGTTACGCGCTCGGGAGCATTATTACAATTATGAGTGAGAGAGAGCATAGATGTAAGCATTTAAATTGCTTACCTTGTATATGGGATGATGGCGCCGAGCGTATTTTGAATTAAAGCCACAAAAGACCAAGGAGCGATACAGATAACCCTCGAGTCTTCTTCTTTCGTCTCCGCTGCAGTCTTTGCTACTGCCTGACGAATCCAGCTGGGCTTGCAAATGGCGATCACCAACACAGGAATGACACTTCGGTAATTATTATTATGTAGATACCGGCCTCCACCCCAACTTGCGTTTTTTCCTACCTTGCGTTGATTTTTAATACATCTTGGATTGCTTAGTGTTTTTGGGGGGGTGGACGAAAAATTTAGTTTTTAATTTGGTGGGAACGGCTTTTTTTTTTTCACTCGAAAGCGATCTCCTTTAGATTTAATGGCGCCGACTTCCTTCTTCCAGATACTAGATGTGCAACGCCATCTGGTGGTAGCGGTTGAAGTCAGGCACAGAAAAGCAGACGATGGTGAAAATGGTCAATAGAAAAATACTGACCATTAGCCTCCTGTAACCGGCCGGGGGGAAACCAACTGCCCCCTGTGACTGGGGTATAATATCATTAACTTACCCCCGGAGGGGGAGTAACGGAAAACAGTGACCAATGATCCTTATTGAATGAGGCCCGGAGCGCCGAGAGTGGTTAAAGTTTGATAAAATTTAAAGCTAGTTAATTTTTTCCTTAGATAACCTCTCTAAACAGACGGCTGGTGGTTCGTCACTGGAACTACTTTCAAAGCAAATTCCGTGTCTAAACTGATTGCTGTCGTCATGGTTTCTTAATTGAAGGAACCATGGCTGTCATCAAAGCGAGACCTGGCTTCAAGCGCTGTCGCTAGATGGCGTTGCGTGTTTGGAAGACGGAAGTCGTCGCCATTAAAGTTAGCGGAGATCGCTTTCGAGAGAGAAAAGGCGTTCCCACCATAAATAAAAACTAAATTTTTCGTCCACCCCCCAAAAACACTAAGCAACCCAAGATGTATGCTAAAAATCAACGCAAGGTAGGAAAAAACGCAAGTTGAGGTGGAGGCCGTTATCTACATATTACCGACACTTCTAACCAGATATCCTTAATACTTTGCTAACAGACACTGGCTTGGCGAGCACGACGTAGGCGTGTCGTCATTCACTGTCAACTGCTTGGCCGTTTTCCTCTGCTCTCACAACTACTTCCACGGCGTCGATTCGGTTCCACGGCGGGCGAACTCCGTAGTGGCCTCTGCTTAGGGGCTAGTCGGGCTCCTGCTGGTTACTGGCGAGAAACGTATAGTAAAAGACAGGTAAGTTCGTAACGAGTGATAAAACGCAGTTGTCCTTCCCGGCGAACGCAACCGTTTCATTCTCCACGTCCGCGTTATCAAACAGCTCGCTGTTTAAACACCTATCCCACTCGTTTTCTAAGTTGCCGACATTATGCCAAACATTCGGGCGATTCGGAGCACACTTTTTCCGACCGTTTCGTCCTGAAGCTCCGCTCTCTCTCCCCTTATTGCCCAGCTCCCGAAGAGCATTTTGAAAACGGCGCTCTTGCTCGTGTCGCTTCCGCCTTCGCTTATAGTTTACTTCCGCTCGCCCATCTGTCGATTTGGGGTCGTCCACAAATTACGTCATCCTTTTTCCAAATAATTTTATACCCCCCTCCCCCCTGTGTCAGCACACGTCATATTTTTGTAAACCCACCCTCCCCCCTTCGGTCATACGTCATCCATGGTGAGGTAGCCCAAATCTCCAAATCTTTAATTATTACAGACGTATTTTTTTGAGGTTGGTTCAGGAATGAACACGTCAGAAATAACAAATTCGCTAAGCCACACAAAAATCATCATCATTTTTAATACCAGGAAACCGGAATTTCCCTATAAATGGCCCTCGCTGCCAATGTATTTACCGTCAAATGGGGTCGTTGGCGCCATTTTCTTACTCTGACATCTGAAAAAGATTTTCAACTCACATACAACAGCATACATGTATTTTCGAATTTAGTGCCTGGAAACTACGATTTGCGTACAGCATTGATTTTCTGTTACCATTTGAAGAAAACTGCTGCAGAATCGTATTAAATGCTAGTCGAAGCTTACGCTGAGTGATAAATCACAGCGCTTTGAGTGGTTTAAAAAATTCAAAAGTGGCGTCTCTGACATGAGAAACGAAGAACGTGGAAGACACAAAGTTATCTATTATGAGCTGCTGAAACCTGGCGAAACCGTTAATACCGAACGCTACCGACAACAAATGATCGATTTGAATCAAGCTTTGAGTGAAAAACGACCAGAATATCAAAAAAAAGGCAACACAAAGTGACTTTGCTTCATGATAATGCATCACCACACATGGTCAAGAAAATGATTGAATAAGAAAAGTTTAGTTGGACAATATTCGCATGCGGCTTACTCATCAGACTTGGCTCCGATTACTACTTATTTGGATCGATGGGACACGCACTTGCTGAACCGCGCTTCACTTATTACGAAAATGTAGGAAAATGGCTCGATGACTGGTATACTTCAAAACAGCAACAGTTTTTTTGATATGGCATCCACAAATTGTCAGAGAGGTGGTTTTTCCTATAATTATTATCATTTTCATATAATAAACGTGTATTTTCTGTACAAAAATTCCGACTTCATATTCACATGCCTGGTAGATGAGTGCAAGTATATCTCTCCTTGTTTGCAGGTAATATTATCTACGACTGCAACTGTTGTAGCAGGAGATTCAAATTAGAGGTTGCAATTCCTTGCTGGAATTTCATGCACTTGACAGAAAAGAAATAAAGACGACAAATTTGGCAAACACGTTTGTGCTAGTTTTCCTGCACACATTGACAATATGCATCATATGGGAGTATTCTATACTTTTATATGTAGTTGAGATAACTTTATGAGAAAGTGCAAGTGTTACAAACAAAATTGGAAACCGGTCACTGAGATGAATGGGATTTCCCTGTGGAAGTGCTGTAAATAAATTGGTTTGTTCGTTATTCCAAAAAAAATGTTAGGTATCTGCTTTTCTTCACGGTTTGTCGGTTAATACTTCTTAAGAATATTGTTTACCACTGGGTTAAGAGTTCAGAGTTTTGTTTCTCATCTTATGCTTTTATTCGTATACGTTTATATTTATCCTAAATTGGATACAGTTATATAAATATAAGGGGTACATACAGTATATGTCATTAAATCCGTCCATAATCACTTGCCTATTGGTTTGTTAACATGGCTAATTACATTGGGCAACAACGAAATTGCTTTTTAGGTGACAATACCCAAACTTGAATGAATTTAACGTGCTGAACACGAATATCACATTGAAAAGAGTTGATTGACTCTCGTTGCAGAGATATTGATGTGTTGTCCGTTGTATAGGTTCTATCGGTTTTTCAGAATCACGGGAACCATCTTCCATCTATAACTATCGGGCATGCTGTGTACATGAAGGAGACGTAGGACAGTCTAAAGCACCTGTTGAAGAGGATTAACTAGAATAAATATGGCTGGTAGATCTGTTCTAATCTGAAGGTAGTGTCTCTGTTGATAGGTTTGCAGCAGAGAGATACAAAGTACTGCTATTTTCTTTGTCTATGGGACAGCAGAGCAATCGATTTGCAGTACATCAAGAAAGAATGGCCTCCAAGTCTGGAGTAAAGAATGTACAGCACCCACCATTGGCAGAACCACACAAAATAAACAAGCCTCGTTTGCAAATTACTAAGAAACAATAGCCAATTCAGCCTTTTCTTAGTCATATTCGTGTTCAGCACATTGAATTCATTCAGAAACGACTATTTTCATCTCGGAAGCATGAATTTTTTGAAATTTTGTTGTCCATTGTTATTAAATGATTAACAATTTGTCATTTAAGTACATTATTTAATCAGTTTATTTATAAATTATGCGTTTATAATAATATTCTCTTATATATTTGTTTCAAAAATTTCTCCATTTACTTAATTGCTAGAAATTCACTCTCCACTCGTGTCAATTTCTCCATGATTGACTGGGGATGAAAGATTGTCCATATGGGCGCAATTAGAATTATATGTTGATTAGATTATACTCGTAAATTGCTCACATATTAAATCTTGTAATTTTTAACTGAAGATGGTTTAAAATAAAACGCGTATAAAAATAAAAATAAAGTTTGTTGCAAATTTGAACCTGAATATCACTGTTCTTAATTCATTGTGCAACATGGATTAATGCAATCTATGTAAAACCACAGATGAAAGATATCTCTTTCAACTGTGGTAAAACCGTCTCGTATATTCATGTAATTAATTCCCTGCACTTCCCGTGTGAAATTGGAGTGGTTGCGTCTCAAAACTTTCCTGAAGTCTATTATAAATTTACATTTATTTATGTATGTAAATTAGTTTAAACTTATTAGTGATGACTGTCATTTTGGGCAAAAACCCCCAACCCCCGCTTGTCATTCTTTGTCAGCATTTCGCGATCCCCCCCTCCCCCCTTGGATGGATGACGTAATTTGTGGATGACCCCTTTGACGTTTTGTTTAAGCTGAATATTATCGATAGATGACGGCACGGAAGATCCGACATTGCTCCCCAGCCGGACATCGGACGGTTTTATTGTCGCATTTCTATGTGACATACTGTGCATGCGCTATAAATACTGTGCATTGAGATTGGTAACTATAACATTTAAAATATTCTGTTGTTCAATGGAATCATCATCATTGTTGTAGCTAACTGTTATGTTGTTTTAAAATGAAATTTTTATGCGTTTGGTGAATGTTAGCAGCATGTGCGATTCCAATCTCTCGTATTCCTCTCTGAACATTTTCATCGAAGGTGCTTGACTATCTGGAGTGAGATAGCATTACAGTAGTCTTTTGAGTTAGTTAAATATAATCCATCTATACTGGTTACTCTATTCAATCCAAACATTAACAGTTGATTTTATTCTGATATGTCATAATCATAGAAGATATGATCAAATATAGCATCTTGGGATTTAAGTGCCGTGATTTCAGCGGTTGGCACCAATGGGAACTGTTCACGTTTATATTTAATCGTGCCACCTAAATTGATGTTCGTGTACGTTTAATGAGCGCTGTCCATTTCAAAGCAGCCGGCCAGGTGGCCGAGAGGGCTAGGGCGTAGGCTTTCTAGTTCTCGAGTCTGCCTGGTTGTGGGTACGAATCCCGCCGTGGGCATGGATGTTTGTGTTTGTCCCGGGCTGCGTACAGATATTACTGGTGTAAAAGGCGCAAAATGACCTTAGTAGTCGACGCCAAAAATTTCTAATCAACCAACCAACCATTTCAAAGCATCATTTATGTTGTCTTTGAACTTGGAAATCAAGGGTGGCTTACATTTGATTCGTGCGCATTTCTTCATTTGGCAACTATAACCTTAAACGACAGATGCATTGTTTTTGCTGATGTTGTAGATGGTGCTTACTCGTTTCTTTTTTTCGAACTCACAACCATAACCTACTACACTCATCTCTTTCACATGTTGTATAAGAGTGAGCACAGGGTCAATAAACAACATTAGAAAAATGATTTCGAACATTTTCGGATTTGCTCAATAGACTTATAATAGGAACAATAAATGACTTTTGCTCGGAAACTCCTTGATGTCTGCCGCTCATATTTGTCACGCACTTATCCAAGGAGCTCGTCTTCGTGTCATACAAAATTAGCTTCCTTTTTACGGTCCCTTGTGAGTACACCGATCGCACCGTTTCATCGTCCACATCGATGTTCACTCTCAACATGTACGGTGAGTCAATAGCCAAGCATGTAGGATATTGCAAGCCTCCTGATTCTACAATACCCATCTTGTGTAGTTTTGTTCTTGCTGGATCAAATTCACTTCTGCGGCCATAACTATTAGTTTTATTACTGGCAAAACAACTTATTACACATGATAGCATTCTTGTTGGGAGCATCAACGCTGTTTTTGCGATGAAACAGCTTAACTACATCGGGCAAATTTTCCATGCACCATTGTTTACTTTTAAATCTTCTCTAAATCAACTGCTTTCTCCTGAGGAAACAATCTTTCACCATTGCCGATCTTGGTCAGTATAGTTGAGAATATTTCATTACTCTGGCACATCACTCGTGACAAGTGAAATGAATTGTCGATGATATTGGGCACCACTCGTCTGAACTGACCATACTTATCTCATCAATTATTATACATTTCACAGAAAGGAATTGGCGATATTATTGTTGTAGGACCTTAGGAGTCAATCCATTGACCCTTTTGCTCTGCGGTGTGATTCTAAATACAAAGTGTACAGATTCTAAACAGTGCAGAGTGTTCCCGTTCAAGTTCACTGCAGCCTTACCAGTGGACGCACAGACTATACGAGTTGTATTCTGCCGTTGTCCGAATCAATTTAATGTTTAATGTTTCCATGATTAATATCTATCGTAAATATTTTGTCATTGCCAGCAGTACGGGCCAAGTACACATGTATGCATTCGCTATCGCGTGTGCATATTCTGGGTGTAAATTCTAAGATCAACTCTCTATGTTCATATTACTTTGCAGATGATTGGACATCACATTGCTACACTTTCTTACAAGTGCGATGGCCTCGCCGGTCTCGTATTCGAATTCATCGTTGTGCTCATAACCCGCCTCGCCAACAACACTTCGCATGTACTCATCTTTCATTTTGTTCTCTTTGCAAGTTGTTTGCAATGTCGTCGTCTTTCTTGCACAGTTCTCTAAGTTCTTCCATCAATGCATCTATATCTGTTACTTTCGTATTCTTTCCTTTTGGCTAAAATGTTCACCTCGTTCGCATCGTACAATTGGATGAATTTGTGTACATCTAATACATCTAGAGCTTCATTACGAAATGGATAGAACAATGTAACCATTTCAGGCTTGTAATTGATTGTGTCATCGATGCTATAATGACGGTATCTAATCACTCTGTGCCCACATTTCTGCGTCTATATGTATTGATGTTTGAACTAAAAATGTCATAAGCTTTAATTATCAGTATTTTGTTGTTCAGTGGCTTCATGGCCACCTGTATCATCAGCATCTTTTCTCTTGTTATGTCTTATATTCATTATCGGTGTATACCATGCAATAAAATGAACTAAACTTAAGCTATCTAATTCTGCCGATCTCTCATCATATTTTTGATTCATAGATTTAATCTGTTGAATTTTCATCTAAATCTTCTTTGTCCATCACTGCACGTCTCTTCTTAGCTTTGTGTATCTGTTCTGGCAAAACGGTCGAAATGTTGGCGACTAGTCTACAAATGTGGCTCATTAAATGGTTGACGCAGAAGATACTACATCCCGCGTCTTAGGCACACATCTGCAGCGTGTCTAATAGTTTTAAATTTGTTCTACAATGAATGCACAGCATGAAATCGTTTATATTGGACTGATGAAACTGATGGAGCAAATATATCACACCACCGTTATGTGGGTGCTTTGATATATAAAACGAAATATGAATTCTGTCTCCCAAATTTTCGTATATATATCGCTCCTTACTTAAATCATATTTGATGAAGATGCTGTTAATGTTGATGGTTATGGCTCGTTATGGACTTCCACTGGTTGAATTCTATCACTCCATGTAGAAACGTTTATGTCATCAGATATGTTATTTGCGTCGAACTCTCAGTTATTGGCGCATTCGTATCGAGCTATAGTTCATCTTGGCGGCGCGGCGCCTCAACTTTGAGACGTTCCTGTTGAGCCCATTGACACTCAACATCGGACATCCGGGTCTTTTTGGATTCCCCATCTCTCGATCTATATTCCTGTGAAGGTTTCTATAATTTTTCTCGTGTTTATTAGGCATAAATTTGGAAATTCTCTAATTTTTGCGACATTCGAAGGCCGATATCTTAGACACTATTAAATATTGAGGCTTAAATTTTAAGCCAGTTTTTAAAGCGCGGAAAGATAAAACAAATGACACCTCAAACGTCGTGGTAGCACAAAGGAAGCCATAGAGCAGATTTTCTGACTCAAATTTGCACTGCGATTGCGTCAGCCAATGAGGTCAGCACGAAGTCGGTGATGGTCTGAAACATGCTTTGTTCTATACTCTATCGAATGCGATATCGATCATTCTTCTATCATTAATAGTTTTCACGTTATTAAAATTTTCGTGATCAACACTTTTCGTGACATTCACGATTTAAGCGTGGCATCTTTGTCTCGAAACGTAAGACGTATTCTACGTCAAAGTTGGCATGTTTATCTATTGATATACATGATAGGACGTAAACGATTGATCAGCAATTTGATTCTAAGACAGTCAATCTCTCTGTACGGAAAATCCAAAATTATTACATATGCACTCAACTTCTGACAGACGTTTCGCGACTCTACACTTAAGGAATAACTTAAACGACGGCAGCGATATGATCCCTCACGTGATCAATCGTTCGAAAGAACATTAAACTAAATTTGTGTTTTTAAATAATGCAACTAATCATTCGTTCAAGTTGATATAAAACAGTCTCCAACACCGTCGATTTTACTTGTGGAACTCCTGTTAATAAACGCGTGTTAATTCGTCTCTCCTCCTCCGCCAAGACTTCCGAGTTCTTTTATTTCATTAACTTATATTAAATAATAATTCATTGGAGTTCATTAAAATTTATGATTCATAATTGAGGCTTTATTGCTACATCTTGTAATTTATTAAAATTATCTTTTTTTGTAATGCCATAAGGCTGGAAGACCATCTTCTTCTGAAGAATTCTGTCATCAGAAGAAAAAAATTTTTATACATTCTATCGTCATCGTGATCTTGTAATCGTAATGGCTAATGGGGAGTTTCAGATGTGCGAAAAAACACAGGGATGAAATTCATGTGTAAAGGGCCTGCCATTTACAAAATAATAAGATAAAAAATTAAACTGGCAACAAAAATAAGTTTCTCTAATTGAATTTTAAGAAATTTATTATTATTACTCTTTTTCAATGCCTGAAAATATTTTTAATTGCAAGCGTTTAGAAACAGCACAATAACTGCAAGATTGGTAGTAATTCCACATTCATAATGAAATTTAAACAAGTTCTATTTGAATGAAGTTAACAAAGGAGATAAACCAGAAGTTTGAATTCATGTCTATAGCAGATCTTAACTTCTATAATTACATGTTATATCCGGAATTAAATGACGAAGATTTTCTTACATCGAGCTGATCACTTAATACTGGTCTTTATGGCCAATTTTCTCCTTATACATCGGAGAAAATTCTACCTCAAAGTTCGTTCAGAAAAGCTCGAACAGCTCATTAGAAACAGATGCAAGCAATATCACTCTCGTAGAAAAAATAGCCATAATCATAAGAAATTGATTGATTAATTTACTGATTGCTACCAAAGATAAGCATAGGAATCCCCACCAAAGGCACCGAGAACGAAGACAAAAAAAATCACAAAACAAAAATGCACAGGAAAACAATATAAATATATATTGATGAAATTATTGATGAAATTATATAATTATATGAAAGACCAAAATTGGATAATCTATATATAAATACGGCAACACATTTTTTGTTATGCACTTTTACCTGTGTTAACGTAGACGAATACGCATGAAATTTATATGGTTGGAAAGTTCCTGTGCTCTAGATGTGCACAATATATTTTGTTTGCGTATTTGTTCACGTTAACACAGGTAAAAAGCGTTTCTAAAAAGGTAGCATTAAGGAACAGGTTGTGCACCTTATTTATCAACGCATATAGCATTGCCTTTTTTATTGTTTTTTTTTTAAATAATAAATATCAAATTAACTCAAATCATTGTTGATGTTCATTTGAAAGAATATTAATTGTTGTGTTGTTGATGTTCATTTGAAAGCATTAGAAAACCGTATAACAAATATTCTGCAGCTTTTGAAAGTCAACGAACTGATTTCAGAATCTGAAGGTCCCCAAGTATAATATAGTATCTTTAATGTAGAACGGATATTTATAAGAAGAAAGGACGAGACACAAATTTTTTTTCTATTATTTTGTTATTTGTTAATTATTATTTTATTTTTCATTTTTATTTATTAACTATTATCTATCTTTAATGTACATATACATTATTCCATAGAAACTACTGCTTAAAAATTGTTATTAACCAACTATTCAAAATATTTCTATAATTAGTAGGTAAGCATTTTGTATATATTTCGTTGTTTTCTAAGCTATTTTAAGGTTTTTTCATACTCTTTGAAAGTAATATTTTTAGTTAAAAATAAAATAAATACCAATTCTGAAGTTTTTGATTTTTATTTATTTTTAAAAATTTTGTTAACACTCTTTCTTTAGTGACAAAAAAGTTATCTTTTTTTTTGGTCTGAAACAAACCTTAATTTTCTACAGTGGAACGGGGGGAGAGACGCAGAGATAGGGAGGGAGATATATTAAATTTTCTACAATATAGCTTAAATATAAATATTATACTTAGATAATATCCAACGAAGATAAAGTTGAATGCTAAAATCCAAGCTGCTCGTAACCATCAGATCGAAACCTAGCTTTTGCGAAAGCATATTGGAAAAGATTATTAATGTTGAAATAAAATTGACATCAATTTAATTTACATGTCATGGGAACGTCACGAAGTTGCTTCATTCTGATATAGTGCGTAAGGCTTTGAAAGGACGAGCGCCAAAAAATTTTCAACGGATAATTTTCTGAACTTTCCCACTTCTCTATAGTCGGTAAAATAAAAGAAAACTTACTCAAGTTGCGCACTTCCTTCGCCACGCCCACGTTTTCTTCTATTGTACAGACTGTAAATGTAGTACAGACTGTAAATGACTTAATACTCATTATTGAGGAAAACTTGAGACCGGTCAGTGACGGATTTCGTCAGTTGCTCAAGCTTTTCTGAAGGAACTCTGAGATCGGATTTCCTCCGATCCACATGGATAGGGTCGAAATCTCCTGCTCATCTGACGAGGAAGACTAGCTGATCTGCCTCACCTATTCGAAGTCGCGAACTTATTGTTAGGAAAAGCTGCTTGTGACTTGAAAATTCGATAATCTTTTCTTTGAAAAATTTTATATGTACAGCCTCTTAAAATTGCTGTTTAGATTAATCTTATTTCAGGATGCGACTTGGCACATACCGATTAGCCTGAAATCTTATTCTTAATGGTGGCCAAGAGGGCTAAGGCGTAGGATTTCTAGTAATCGAGTCCGCCTGGTCGTGGGTTCGAATCCCGCCGTGGGCTTGGATGTTTGTGTTTGTCCCGAGCTGCGTACTGTTATAACTTGTGTAAAAGGCGCAAAATGACCTTAGTAGTCGACGCCAAAGTTTCTAATAAACCAACCAAACCAACTTATTCTTAATGTGTGGGAAGACACTAAGGGTAAAAGGTGTCATGATGTTACCCCAATGTACGATTTGTTATCGGAGTCTACGGAATTTACTGTATGCTCCATTTTGATAATTTGATCAGATGTGAAGATTTCTCAAAATAGATCATGGGTATTCTATTTCCCACGATTTCCCACGATTTCGAAGAATTAAACGACATCAGAGGATTGAGGCATAGTATCTCCGACCCTTATACGTACAGAATAAATGTAAGAGCATTAACTATAATAGCATTCGCAAAGAGTTCACGAAGAAAAATGATTCTTACAGACCATACATGGGACGAGAGGTGATGAGTTTTTCGTCTTTGTGATATTAATAACCAGTTGCGATTACAGCCAATCTTTAAGAAAATAGATTTAAGATAGGCCTATTGATTAAACGTTGAGGAAGGATTATTTTAATTATTAAATCACAATGATAAATTGTTTCTCAAAAATAATGGTAAAGTCCTTTATTTAATCCAGGTCTTTTCTTTTCTCCTTTGCCTCTCCTTCAACACAGTTTCCCTTTGTAATTATACATATTATAATTATATAAACCATTCAATTACAAGTCTTGGAATAAGTAATACAGTTTGCCAGAACCTGTGGAGAATAGGTTACACAAGAAATTAATCCTCCCGAGGAAGGTATAGGAAAGCAGCAGAAGCTCTGAGATCATCTATTTTTATCCTTTTATCTGCATTTTTTAACTCGTCCCAATTTTTTAATCAAATGTAGAAGATTTATTAACTTTCTTTTGTTTCTCATCATTTCCGATCGAATGATATAACCCATGTGACTTAACGAAATGAATTGAGGCCTTACAATACAGCATTAGCATAGACGAGGTGAATAAGAGACAATCGAGTATTTTAAGCGTTTCTGGGGCGGGGATATTGGTATATAGGTTTGTAATGTCTAGAGACAGAGTGTATGTAAATTCGTGAACTTTGATATTCTGAAGGCGTTTTGTAAGTTCGAAGCTGTTGCGGAGGTAGAATATTAAGGGAGAATAGATATTTCGACAAAATCTTGGCTACCTTGTGGGCTGGGGCAGGGGTGTAATTGACTACAGGACGTATAGCGTTAAGGACCGGTAGAGATGGGTTCATAGGGATGCTTTTGCGAAGGTTATTTGAAATTTTGGGATTTGTTCACGACTTTAACGATAGTGGAATGGAATAACTTGCTTGGATTGGAATGTAGGGTCTGAAGTTGTTCTGGTTGATGAAATCTTCGACTTTCTGGATGTATTGAACAATTGTGTCATTGCCCTTGTCAGATTTCACAATCGTAGCATTATTTGAATTGAGTTTTTAGAGAAATTTGTTTTTGGTGGTGTCTTCAATAGGTCGTGGGGTACGGCGGGACGACTCGAGGACGCGGGAAAGTGCGTCACCGGCTAAAATCCTAGTGGAATTACGGTCGGCTTCTGGTACCATCTGGACGACTCTTTCGGTATCGCAAATGAGGTTGGAAATAAGTTTCTTGCTGACAATAAAGCGGGTGCAATGTGTTAAACCTTTATCAATCAGCGTCTGTTCTTGTTCGTCAAATATGATGTTGGTGAGGTTTGGGTGGAATTGGAACGATTGAGAGTGGTTGAGGATAGGGGCGCGGGAGGGGGATTAGGGATGGGGGTAGAGTGGTTAGATTCGAGCACAAGCTGGTGTACTTACAGTCTTTGAAGGTCGTCAGTTTTCTTCGTCTCTTCTGATGAGGTCTAAAATGGCGTCTGGACCGATTAATTTGACGAGCTCGATGTGGCACAGGTAGGACTTCTTTATTCAATCCCTCTTTCGTGAAAGGGCGTAGATGGCCTTGAAACCCATATTCTAATGGCAGCGGTCCATGCTGCTTGCGCTACTGGGATTTATTCCTTACGATCATCTGGCATATTTGGGCTGGAGAATTTCTTTCAGACAATTCTTGTTAAACCAGATGTTGAGCAAAGTAGCGTGCAGTTTCCTCTTCTTATGGAACGTCTTGTAGATGAGGGACAATATATCTTGAAGTGGAATGGACATAGTATCGTATTTCCTAAGAAAATGAATTGAGGCCTTACAGTACTGCATTACTGTATTGTAAGGCCTCAAATTGCAATAATGCATTATTGTAAGGCCTCAATTCAGTTCGTTAAGAAATACGACACTACGTCCATTCCACTTCAAGATACAAAGTGACCGCCACTTTCACAACTCCGAACCCACTGGAACAATTTGGCCCAAACTTCATAGTAATGTAGATCTTGCTTAGAGGAATCTGCATACCGAATTTCACTCCTTTAGATACCCAAATACAGATAGACTTTTTGGTCCCCTCTAATTCCCACCCACGAAACTCCGATCCCAGTGGGCTAATCAAATACAAACTAAATAATGTAGGTGCACATGCCCATAGTAAGCTACATTTTGAAGTTCAATCTTCTATCTCAAAAATTGCGGAAATTACGAGGGGAACGGACGAACGGACAGATGGACATTGTAAAATCAATAAGTAGCTCCATTCTTCCGTTACTTAATAAAGAGACAAGCAAAACCTCTATTTCACATTAAAAAGAGCACATGTGGAATAGTGTTTCGCTTGTCTATTTATTGTTTAAGTCTTGGGATATTGTTTGACCGATCAAATTCATTTAATGAAAAAAACCATATCCGAATTGAGTGAAAAAATAAATTGGTATGGTGGAATGGTACATTCGCACAGGCGTACCACGAGATAATGATACGGAATTTAAAAAAATTACGGGGCTGGGTTGAGACACGGCCGCTAGCTAAATCGTAGAATATGTCTTGAGGCCACATGGCGAATAAGAAAGAACTTTGTGCAACACAATTTAAAAAATGTAATTTCTGATATAAAATGTTCGAACAAAAAATGTACTTGTAATTCATCATAAATTGTTAACGAAACCTTTATGGCATTCCCAATTTACAAATCACTGGTCAGTGATAAGAAGAGTATGTTAGAAATGGCAACAGACAAGAACCAATATTTCGTGCAAACATCAAATTTATAGTATTGTCACCCAATATAACAGCTGATTCGATGGGTTTGTAATCTAAATTAAAATGTTTCTTCATAAAGCTAAGAGCGTATAAATTTAATGTAGCATCTACATTAATAATCTTAACTGTCATAATTGCAATATCAGTATCCAGCTCAATGTTGTCACTGACTGGTCTAGTTGTTGGTGAATATTTCATTATCGCACTGAACAACAATACTTCCATATCAGATATCGACACTTTAGGATGAATATACACTGAGTGGCCAGATTATTATGACCACCCCATCAGTACTTCGTTGGGCCGCCTTCTGCCTTCAAAACTGCGGCGATTCGCATTTACTCCAAGAGATGTTGAAAGGTGATGCATGGAATCTGACACCATGAATGCTGTTGTCTTGTGCTTTCTGGCCACAATCCGCTTCAAACCCCTTCAGTCTCTATCAGTGTACTTCGACTTTCGGGCAATGTTGTGCTTGGCAGATGAATAAGAGCTTATTGGCTGCTTCATACACTATATGATCAAAAATATCCGGACACCCCTCACAGATCATC
>JAHWFO010061155.1:1990478-2047483 GCA_023313115.1 Rhysida immarginata
TAATAATAATAATAATAATAATAATAATAATAATAATAATAATAATAATTGTTCATGATTATTTTTTCAGGCATCGCAAAATGAGTAATTTTGGCCATCTAAGTGGAAAAAAATTAATAACTCAGCCTTGAATTCATTTTCGTTAGTTCTGACGATTCTGCTACTTTTTTAAGTATATAAAACTTTAAATTAGCTCATAAACATGCATTGGTTCGAGCTTAATCATAACTTTAATTTCTATATATTCTTAAATTTAAATCGATTTACACTATTCACTGTTAATAATATTATTATTACAATTTCATTGTTGTTGTTGATATCATTGTTCTAATTTAATATCCTACTAATTTATATTTTTTTTGTACATTGATCTATAAAAGTTTTGAAAGATGCTCCTAGATAGGTCTTCAGACATTATGGGCACTTTTTTTCTCCCGAAGTATTCTTCTTTTATACAAAAAACTTAAGAATTTATCTTATTTTAATTTCAAACAATATTCATTTTTTATATTGTTATTATATTATTATTACTAACTTATTGTAGTTTATAATTGTAAATTATAAATAAACAAATCAATAAATTATGGCAATGTACATCAGTTACAATAGTCAACATTTTACCACTTTTTTATTACCTTAAAAAAACACGTTTATTTATGGTATTTTAACACGTTATTTTCAAATACACCATCAAAATTTTTCTAGCACGTACAAATTTCTTATTTTTCAATGAAACATTTTGCGACTCCAAAATATGGATACTTTAACATTGCAGACTCTATGTGCATAAACTTGGAAACGTGACGTGATAGGAAAAAACCTGACAGCAGAATCGAATTCTACACACAAATTGCTTCTACGAGCATTATCTGTGTTTTTATGTGCAAAAAGTGTGTTGACTAGTTTTATACGTATGTCTTGCATTTATGAGACATTTCACGAGATCATATTTTAGAAAAAATGAATATAAAAAATATACTTAAGTACAGCCGAATCTCGTTAAGGGACCGAGCAAAAACCACGTATTATCCGGGATTTAAAAATTGCTGTCCATTCACTGAAAACCTCAAAAGTGTTTTGTTAAGAAATAAGCTTGAGAAAAACGAATCTTTTTATATAGGGTGTCCAAAAAAATCTGGTAACTGTGAGGTTCCTGGGGATAATTATTGAAATAAGTGGTCGAATGAATAATTAATTATTTATAAAGGACTGCGCCAGTGGATTATACTTTCCACAAAGTGTTTATGATAATTTAAAGTTTATCCCATTCACACTAACTAGTTTCTTCCCGCTTAAACAGGCCCGGCCAAGTGAGGAGAAAATCAAAGTACTCGAGGCAGTTTTAACATATAAAATAGAATATTTATTAGGAACATTCAACAATTGTATAAAACAGAATTTGAGATAATAAGAAATAAAATTTAATCAATGAAGGGTAAACCAATGTATCAATTACATATCTCTAGAATGATTCAATTTGTAAAAAGGAAAAACTTTGTATTTAATTGTAATGAACCAATAATTTGTATCTCAGAAATAAATGATAGAATATCAGGATTGACTTATGATAATGGTAATAAATGTAATTATAATTCTTTAAGACAAGAATAGAATTTGGAAATTCTAACAATCAATTTTCTAAGACTAAAAATATTCTCAATCGACTTGTAAGTCTTAACTGTTTAATAATGATAATTAAAATATAGAACTATAGAAACACTGTTCTGTGGAATTTTGTATCAAATGATTTAACAGTAAAGAAATAGGTTCTTCTGACAGAGCTTAACTTAGATATTCAAATTTCTGGCCATAATATAACTAATGGCAAGACTTTATGTAAGATAACAAAATGATCGGACTGATGCAATTAAACTTAAAGGGGTGATAGAATTAAACTGAGTTGTAACTTGACTCTAAAATGTAATTGTCTTTCCCACTAGAATTTTAGGAATAAGAATGTTCCGTTCCCATTTTAAATGAATAGAAATTGAAATAAAGAAAACATGAATAATATGAATAGAATGAATAGAATGGCCATTGAGACATTAAATTGGAAATGGGCTTTACCGGGTCTTCTCGAATCTGTCCGCTCTTGGATGGCACTCGCTCTCTGGCTCCGTCGAAACGTCTGGAGGGGGGGTGGACTCCTCTTCAGAAATGGCTGGTAGGTTTCTCTGCTAGGCTCCTTCTTCCATGATGAACTTTTATACCGTTCTGGGCTGGCCTTTCTTTCTCAAACTAACATTAACTTTCTTCGCTATTGAATTGATTGAGCTGGTGCGCAGCTAGGTGGAATATACTTAAAAATCCTCGGCATCGAGCTAACTCAAGAATTACGTGGTGTGAAACGTAATGGAAAAACTAACTTAATCAGGAGTTAATAATACTAATTTAAAATTTCCCATCTGAATTCATTTGAATTTCAGATAGAGGCCGAATTGGAAATCATAAATATACGAGTAGATGAACCGCACACCCGGTTCTCTTAAAATCAAAACTTCTACTACTGAAGATTCTTTCTCTGGAACTACTGACAAAACAGATCCAGTTTCCTTAACCAATCGAACGTTCGAATACACGCTAGACAATCACCAAAAGGTGATTCTTCAACCAATCAAGAACTTGGTAACATTTCTCAACTTATTTGAAATTTATCACTCACGTGACAATTAGTCACATCTGGCCATCTTCATCGTTCAAGGTTCACTCTTTGTTCTTAAAAACATGTTACACTCCCACGTCCCGTCTCGAATTCGATCCTAACCACTTTTCCAACTCTGCCAATACTCTTGGGTCCTTGAACAAAAGTCAAAACAATCCTATTCTATAAGGTGTAAACTGAATCCTTGACAATCCCCTTGCTGTTGACAGCAATTCTGGCACCGTTTAAGGGCTTCTTAAAATCGAGCAGAGAAAAAACATTTAAAATATTATTTATTATTTAATTCTTTACCATCTCTGAATCCGTTCTAAATCTTTCAAAATGCTAAACTTACGATTCCATAAACAATCCTAACATGAATAAATTATTAAATTTGCATAATTAACGTTAATAAATTCTAAATTCTAAAACTGGCTAATTACTCATTCTCGAAATCCTACATAACATAGCAGATATCTCGAAGCTGCCAGATAGGCGAGATCTGATGAGTGTTGTTTTTTAGGTAACAGGGGAGTGGGAAATTCATTGCCGTACTCAAATTTGACTTTGAACTCCAAATTTATCGTCATCCATTTGCTAACTCGAAAACTATTAAAGTTAGAGAAAAATTTCCGATTGCTTCTCTGTAGAGCACCACCATATTAGTCTAAAAACTATTTTTAATCACACCCTGCACCTTAAAAGATTTTGAGAAAATGGGCGAGAAAGAGTCACTCAAGGTCAGGTTGGGCTGGCCAGGTTGGCTGAGGCGTGCTTCACTGCAATTCAAATGTTAGAAACCTCAGCCAACTTGCCCAGCCCAATCTGACCTTGAGTGACTCTTTCTCGCCCATTTTCTCAAAATTTTTTAAGGCTAGGGTGTGATTAAAAATTGTTATTAGACTAATGTAGTGTTGCTCTACAGGGTAGCGATCGGAAATTTTTCTCTATCTTTAATAGTTTTCGAGTTAGCAAATGGATGATCCTAAATTTGAGGGTCAAAGTCCAACTTGTGTGCGGCAATGAATTCCCCCTCCCCTATCTTATATAAAACTGAAATGTGTGTGGCTTGCATTCAGCTTTCTGATTGGTCTAGGATTTGAAACAATTGGTCTAATCTTCATTGTTTCCATCTTGGACTTTAGCAATCAGTATTTTTTCCTTTGTTGGAAACAATAAAGGTTACATTGTTGCTTGCCTTATCGACTCACGTTTTAAGGGGGGTAGTTATAAAAAGTAATAAATAAATAAATAAATAAATAAATAAATAAAAATCATTATTTTTTATTAAAATCTTTAGAGAGATGTAAGAAATTATTCTATTAGAGAATACAACTTCTCAAGCTAATAATTGGAGAAAATTTATTTTTCATATGTTTTTTGTAATGTAATATTCCTTTAGAGAAATTATAGATAATGTTTCTCTAAACATATTAGAAAATTATAAAGATCTCAACTGATTGTGTTGGAGAGCAGTCCTTGCTGTTAAAACTGATACTGTCAATATAAACAACCACATTCAGGACATGATTCCACGCTCTCTGACTGAATACAACTCTATTGAAACGGTTACATGTTGATGAAGGATGTTGATCAGGCTTAACAGAATTCCTCAACTCTCATATTCCATCTCTGAAGTATTTTTAATATAGATAGAAACAATTCAATATTCATAGTCTTTCTTTGATATTCTAAAATGCTAAGGATGCCATGTCGAATGTTCCTGGGCAAACCCAATTGGCCACAAAATTCCAGGGCGACCATTTTAAAGAATTCTTTTCCTTTTTCCAAAGTGAATATACACGTCAATAAAGATATTATTATGCGTTCTTATTTATATTGAAATTCAGATATTGCAAAATTTCATCAAACAAACAGCCCGAGCAACACCGGGTATATCATCTAGTTACCTATAAACCACACACATCAGATCTCGCCTACCTTTCAGCTTTCAAATATCTGCCATGTTACCAGACTTTTTGGACTCCCAGTATATTTATTTATGTGTTAAAGAAGCGTTACCAAAGTTGTATACAGGATATTAGGCGTCTTTGCCAATTTTTTCCTCTTCATGGTTGATAACATATCCAAAATGTCTAATTTCTGGCCCAGCGTAAGATCGTTGCGTTGACTCGTCTGAGATGCAGACAAGTCGCATGTGCATAATAAAATGAAACTTAAAATAAAAATGTTAAATTTTAACAAAAGTTGAATAAAAATGCAGTAATAGGATTATGAAGGATGGATCTTCTGAATATCATTTCGACAATCGACAGTCGAACAGCGCAGGGAAAAACAAAACAAGCGGTCCGGAAGCAATGCTTTCACTGCCATACTCGTCCAAGTAGTAACCAAAGGAAGTCTGCTGAATTAAGAAAGAAGCAGATGAACCTGTTTATGTCACCCAGGAATATCATTTACGAGGTGAATCAAAAAGTAGTTACACTTAGTACCATCTGTGCTCGAAGAGCGCCGACATCATTCGCCATTTTTAAGGATGTTGCCTGTGTATCTATTATTGCAACATGGCATGATCCCACATATTCATACGTTTACAGGGTACGCAAGAGTATTGTTATCATGGCGTAACACTGGTTGTTTACACCCCAAATTGGAGATTCGCGGAACAATCATTTTTTTGTGGGCGAAAAGCTTAAATTGCACTGAAATCCTTAAGGAAATTTGCAGTGTCTACGGGGATAATGTGATTTCTCGTCCTGCAATTGTGAAGTGGGTGCCAGCAGTTCGAAAATGGGCGCTCAGATTTGACGGACGAATACCGCGCAGGAAGACCATCCACGTCGAACACTCCCGAGAACATTGCCGCGTTAATGAGTTGATTCTGGACGAACGCCAGAATGCTCAGAGAAACGCTTGATATGGTTGAGAAACGCTGGAGCGGATTTTTACCGCAGCGGCATGGAAGAGTTAATTTCATTGTTGATGCCCGCTGGAACCAATCAAATTCGCAGAACATCTCATGACTAAAAATTAAAGTTGCAAACGCATTGCAAATAATTTTAAATTTCTGGAATGATTTTCTTAAGTTTTTGAGTCAAAAAATTACGTATTATCCGATTCCAGACACAAAAATGCGTGTTAATAATTTGAATTTACATGGAAATAGCTTTCAAAGGGACTCGACCAAGGGAAAGTCACGTATTAAGCGGTCATGTATTAACGGGTTCGACTATAATTCTAAAAAAAATGGAAAAAATAAAAATGGAAGAAATGGAAAACATAAAAGAACAAAATAGTCTATCACTGATAGAATACTCTTCCGAAGATTGTTCTTATGTATTGCATTTGTGGTTGTGATTGCCTCAATTTCCAATCTCTAGCATTTCAGAATTCATTTTCCTGTATACTCTTATAGGTTTTGCGCCTAACGTTGATATGAAAGAGTATGAAGTGATGAGATTGTCTATTGTAAAGATTTTCTTCTGAACAATTCTCTTGTATTGCCTATGATGTTTTTTCTCTCGCGTCCTTCTAATAAATACTCAACCAGAGAAAGTTATTTTTTCTTGAAGCCAGGATGAGTATTTGTTAAGGAAATTCTTGCTGGGTCTTGAGACTGTGGTCCATCTCTCTTCAGTTTTTTGGGAGAAAAAAATCTAATATATTCTTCAAAGTTAATGATTTGTGTCTCAGAAGACGATGTGTCACTTATTTCATGTAAAACAAAATTTAACACAGCTCCAAATCTTGTAATTAGATTTGAGTTTTCTACCTATATAAGGTGACCTAAACTTATCCAGCATAATTGTTTAGGAATATTGTATGGTTCAAATGGAACAAAAAATGTCCTGTAAACATAACTAGTTTCGATCGTGTGTTAGATATCGACGTTTGTCTATTTTCTTGTAGAGTTATTAAAGCAAATAAATAAAACACTTGAGAGTGCAGATCACTTTTATTCTGCATACTGACAGAACATCACATTGAACTACAAAATAAAACTAAAATGATACAAGGAATAAGAATAAGAAGAAATTAAAGAATCGATGTCGACGTTGTGTTCCACAATATGAGTAACTGCAGTCAATAAAATACCATTCACACCTGTTACAAATACGACGATCCCTCTTCCTGTTTGGCATATGCAAAACAGGAAGAGTACATTTAATAATAAATAGGTAAACCTACGTTTTTTCTAGGAAAAGACTCTAAATAAAAGAAAGAAGACAAACGTCGATATCTCACACACGATCGAAACTAAATGTAATGTTTATAAGACATTTTTTGTTCCACTTGTACCATACAAAATTCCTAAACAATTATGCTGGATAAGTTTGGGTCACCCTGTATATCAAATACTGACCTAAGAGTTATTTGTGCTGCCTTTCTGTAAAAAAAGAAATGAAAATTCTCTAAAAACTTATGTTTGCACAGCAGATTTTTTACGGGTCAAGTTGCCAGAGATACAAGTTTTAATATATACTTGACCAAAGACCTGTATAATGCTGAACCTCTGTATCGCGGCCACGTTTCCCGGGACAGGGCATGTCCCATTCGCGGAGATTACGTGACCGAGATAATGAACACAAGGCATGCGGAAGTGGCACTTTGCCGGTTTTACTATGAGCCCTCGATTCCGGAATCTCCACTAAACTAAAACTCTAAATGAATTTGGAAAAAAGCTAATTTATGCAAATAAAAACACTCAACTTTTCCACAAACGTATCCGGACTCATAAAGCAATATTGAGAACTCAGGTTTTTAAAAATAATGGAAAAATTATTTCATGTAAAGTAAGGAACAGAAAACGTAATGTACATGTATGCTGTTTACCAATGAAACGAATTAGACGAATGATTCAGGCAACTGAGATTTTGAAATCTCGGTGCGGAAAAGAACAAATTCGGCCGTTTTCACGCAGTGGGAACATTCGACCATGTATAGGTAAAACAATTTCAGTTATTCAGGTTACTCGAAAAATTTTTTTTTTCCACCCACATGGCCAAAATTACAAACTGTGCTTCGGTTGAACAATGTAATAGTAATTTTAACAGAAGATGCATTAATAAATTTCCATAGCTGTCTGAATTTCACCTAATTTCACTTATATTTGATGTAGATTGCTGACAATCTCTAGCGCATGATGAAATTCTGCCTCACAGTGGTGGCCCTTCTTCTGGGTGCAATCCTTCAATCAGTCGAATCTCTGAAGTGCGTTCAATGTCCAGATTGCGACGGAAGCTCGCTTCCATCACCAACGGAGTGTCCATTGAGCGAAGACAAATTTTGCATGAAAGCAGAAGCAACAGCCCAAGGCCAGAAGAAGATCGGACGCGGATGCAGCACTGAAGAAATGAAAGGTTGTAAAAATATACTAAATGTGGAAATCTGTTATCATAGTTGCAATACAGATGGATGCAATTCGTCTTTCTCCAACAGGCCCAGTTTCATTGTTGCTCTGTTATCTATTTTACTTAGTCTAATGATTTACGCAAAAAACATGTAAAGGCAAATTTCTATTGTTTTATTTTTGACCATTGTAAGACACTGTTGTATATTTTTTTTATTTTGTAATACTTTAATCTTTAATGTAACATGAAACTCAAAAATAAAGCGCCAATATTCAATTATGTCATGTATAAAATGTAAAAATGCAATTAAAATAGACTTCAGACATACTCTCACATATTTTACAAACAGAAAAAGAATTTAATTTAAGGGATTATGTTGAACAATAAAATAAAAATGTAAAAAAAATAAAGAATTTGCATCAAGAATTCTTAATTTCCTAAAAATTTAATAAAAAGTAGTCTCTCTATTAAGTTGATAAATAATCCTCAAATGCACATTAAATGAATCCTTCTCTTTTACCAAAACCAAGATCACTCCTGCACTTAAAATTAAAACGTCCGTAAATTAAATGCGGTTTGAATAAATGGAAGCCTTGAATTTAAAATCGACAGTTCTCCAATAATGCAATCGATTAAATAAACATGTTGAGGTTAAAAGTATGCAACTAAAGTATCCCTTTCGAAATTAGTAGCTCGCAAAAAGTAAAATTGTAAGTAAACAAAAATAAGATGAAATTAATCTATTTTGAACTACTGGAAAATTAATCGTCGTAGCTGATGCTGCCAATTCGCATCGATACTATCTAGAAACTGATTCAAAGAGTCATTTAATAGTATTCCCACAGATTAACGATACACAGATGGGACAATCAATGCTAAGGGGTCATCCACAACTTACGCATCCCTTTTCCAAATAATTTTATACCCCTCTCCCCCTGTGTCAGCTTATGTCATATTTTTGTAACCCCTCCCTTCCCCCCTCGGTCATATGTCATTCTGACACAAAAAGTGAGAATTAAATTCCATTACCAAGATGTATCGAGATAATAAATAAAAATAATGCCACTATAAAGGAAACAAGAACGATTTTACCGCCAAAGCGGATAAAGGGAGCACACTTTCGTGTTATAGCATCGTACATGGATGACTCATCAAAACGATTGCAGCGCCATAGCGGTACAGTGGGCCCGTAGACTTACAGGCCATAGCAGATTAATGCAAAACGTCTTGAATTGGGCTCTTAAATATTTTTCTTGGACTTATAAATATTTTTTTATCGAAGAAAACATTTTAAAAGGATAGTTTTGTTAATTTCTTATCCTTATAATGTATTTTTTTTATTCGTTTGAAAGATATTTTGATCTATTTGAAATAAGTTTCAGAAATAAATTTAATTAATTTTTTGCTGTAAAAATAAAAAAAGGCGAAAATTTAAAGCGCCAAATTATAAGTTGTAATTAAAAAAAATTACTTTTAAAGCCAAAGCACTCTTTGATATCTATTCAATTTTCTACACATGTTCAACATTATACCTTTAACGCTTAAAATGTTCTTTTTTTTCAATTTATTTAAAATACATGTATCCATGTTCAGTTATAAACGAATGAAGAAAACCATCATTAAATATATATATCGATTGTTTATTAATTAATCATTATACGAGCTTTTGAGAGCAAAATGTTGCGAACCGACCATTGATGAAATAATGGCAAACTATATTTAAAAATTGATTTCCTTTAAATTTTGACTATTATTTTGAACATATATTAACATACTACATTTATTACTAATAAAAAATAATATAAATAAAGATAAATACCATTTTGCTTGAAATGGAATAAAACAGTCAATGCAAAAGTCTTATATTACTATTGTGCATTGTGGAGCAGCTATGGGAGTCGCTTTCTATTCCTTGATGACACTAAATAAGTTTTACCATCTAAACGTACAGTATATCATCACATATTCTAGCTGAAATAATGCTAAACTTTGAAATTGAAGGACTTCCAGATCTTGAAGGCATATTTCTGGCTGTTTGCAAATATGATTTAATTATCAAATGACTTTTGTCAGACTGATCTATTTTTGTCTCTTCAATAAGTGTGTACATTTGCTAACTTTGAACAAATTTCTAAGAAGCTATCACCTCTCATAGCATTTACTCCTAATTCGTTTCTCAGATCAGAAGATAATTCCGGACGTTTGCTGGAACTAAATTATAACCGGATAAATACAGTTTGGCAAAATATATAAATATAATTTTTCTGATCTAAATCTGATTCATACCTTCTTTCTGCATAGTATATGTTAATGATTCTTCTATAATTAGAATTATAATTTCTTGACTTAAAAATTTTTCATATATTTGGATGAGAGTAACACATTCTTTTGGAATAATCGGATTCTGGCAAAATACAGAGAGAGTCTGGAAGATTCTGTTTTTTCCTCCCAAGAATAATTTTGCTTTTTTTGTTCTTTTTATGAGATATTCCTGTTTCATCTTATTTGACATGAATAACCGCTAAATTCTTCGTTGATTATTTATGAGACACAATTACTTCTGCTTTAGTTCGCAATTGCCGACCAATCAACTTATGAACTAACCCACCCTCGTCTACATTTGAAGAATCTTCATCAGAGTTTTTATTAGTTTCAGGTGGTTCAATTAAAATTATTTCCACTCCTAAATCTTCATTCGCTTCCACGATATCAATATCTCTTTGCATAGTCAAATCGCTATATAAAAAGCAGTACTTCAGATATGATATGCACCTAGCGTGATTATATGAACACACTAATTTTGTTGCAGCTGATTGTCGTCAAATTTTCACTTCACCCTATGAAAGAAATGGAAACGGACAAAAGAAAATCATCCGCAATTGTTGTGAATATCAACGGGCCAGCACGTAAAAAATTACCTGTAGAATTCAATTCTATTATGTTGACAGGTGGACAAGAAAATGCTGTTGTTTATGTAGTAGGTTATATGGCGATGAAAATTCTTAGGGGTCATTCCTGTGAATATTCCAACATCCAAGTAAAGAAATCACTAATGTCAACCAAACTTAATTGCTTTGGAAAGAATATGATGGAAATTCTGAATTAGTTAATTCACTCACCTAACCATCTGAGAAATGGGTTGACACGCTCAAAATATGTGAAGATGTCACTAATAGAAAAATTTTAAATATTCTACACTTGGAAAACATAAAACAGAGATTAATTGATTATTACATTCATTAGAATTCGTTTGATTGGTTTAAAGGTTGTCCTGAGAAATTGACTTTGGATCCAAACATATTTGCTGAAATCAAAATTTTCTCAACTGTGAAATGGTTCAATGAAAATAAAATTAAAATTAACAAAACCAAGGAGCAAAAAAAAATAAATAAATAAATAAATAAAAATGAAAAAAGCAGCACATGTATGAACGTGTCACTAAATATTTGTTTTCATTACATTTTTATTTGTTTTTATTACATTTATATTAGTTTTTATTTTACTCAGCAAATTTCTCCTCTTTGTACAAGTATGAGAAACGAGATATAACTGTGGATAGGGACATAATCAACGGGAAACAAACTCTTGTCCACAAAATAGATTTAATTAGCATATACGTATTTCGACCTCATTAAGGTCATTATTCAATTCAAGACAAGAGTTTGTTTCCCGTTGATTTTGTACAAGTATATTGAAAATTCTCAAAAAAACCCACTTTTATTTCTATATAATAAAATAGTAGCGAGGCGAAAAAGTTACGTTAAATTTTTTTGAAAAAAAGTGATTGCTATGTGAATTATAAACGATACTGAAGCTCAAACAACAGTTTTTAGAATTTTTGTGTGGTTATAATCGATACAGAAGCCCAAGCAATAGTTTTAGGATTTTTGTCTGTTTGTCTGTATCTCTGTTTGTATGTTAGAGGTTGGCGCCAAAACTACTGAAGGGATTTAGTTGAAATTTGCTGTGAAGGTTATTTAGTACCTGAGTCAACATATAGGATACTTTTTTCTGCGGGGAAAAGTCTCATTCCCACGGGAAAAAACAACTGTTCCAGCAAAAAAATAATGTCAACAGATGTCGTAACGAGTAAATTGCACTATGGTTTTGTTTCTTACGCATCTACATATAAGGAGAACAATTGGCAACAGACGTCGCCAAGTTCGTGAGCGGAGCATATTTCGAGTTCTTCGAGTACAACCAAGTTTGACAACTATATGTCGCTTGCTCTCGCCTCGCCAGCCGTGACTCTCTATTTATTTTGGCTCCCGAAGGTAAAACAACGAACGTAAAAACAAATAAATTGGTATGACGGAATGATACATTCGCACAGGCCGACCACGAGATAATGATACGGATTCAAAAAAGAAAATTTTTTTTTCAACAAGAGGAAAATCTGTTCATGTCGTTTACATTGTGTTTGGGGTGGCGAAATGAATGCTTCTGCCATTTCTTTATTTTTTCAAAAAAAATTAATTTCTCCAAAGAGGCTTAGCCCATTTCCATAAAAAATGCGTCAATGCATAGTTTTAGGACCCTCTAAGTGTGAATTACTTTAAAAAATAAAGAAGAAAAAAATTGACGAGGGGTGGAGGGTCGGGTCTGGGGAGGAGGAGATAGTTATTAACTCCAGAACGGCTTATCACAGCCAAACAAGTCATATATAAAAAAATTCGCCTTAATGGAACCAATCAGAATTCGCAGAGCATCATCGGATATCTCAAGAATTAAAAAAAAATTGCAGATAATTTAAAATTGCTGGAATGAATTTCTTAATTTCTGGAGCGAAAAAGTTACGTATTATCGGATTTCAGAAAAAAAACACGTGTTAACAACTTGAATTTACATGGAAATAGCTTTCAAGCGGACAGGACCAAGGGAAAATCACGTATTAAGCGTCACGTGTTAACGGCTTCAGGGGAGTAAAGAGCATGTTACCCCTCATATACTGCCGCAAAGGCTGGTCCCGAAGCCAAATAGGGGGCAGCAACAAAGTGAACCAAAAAATAATCTTTAGAAACACACTGTAAAAAATAATGGTTGAAATGCGTTGTAGCTGTAGCCGCCTGTAATTATAAAAAAAAGGAAAAAAATACAAATGTAAAAATTGTTTATGGAAAACATAAAAGAATAAAATAGTCTATCTCCGATAGAGTACTCTTCCGAAGATTGTTCTTATGTATTGCATTTTTTGGTTGTGATTGCCTCAATTTCCAATAACTCCATTGCAGAATTCATTTTCCGGTATACTCTTTTAGGGTTTGAGCCTAAAGTTGATATAAAAAAGTATGAAGTGATGAGCAGTGTCTATTCGTGAAGATTTTCTTGTGAACAATTCTCTCGTATTGTCTATGATGTTTTTTTCTTGCCTCCTAATAAATACTCAAACAGAGAGAGTTATGTTTTCTTTAAACCAAGATGAGTATTTGTTAAAGAAATTCTTGCTGTGTCTTGACTTTGTTTCATCTCTCTTCAGGTTTTTGGTCAAAAATTCGAATATGTGCTTTATTGTTAATGATTTGTGTCTCTGAAGACGATGTGTCACTTATTTCATGTAAAACAAAATTTAACACAGCTCCGAATGTTGTAATTAGATTTGATTTTTCTACCTATATATCAGAGAGTAATTTGTGTCGCCTTTCTGTAAAAAAAAAAAAAAAAAAAAAAAAAAAAAAAAAAAAAAAGATGAAAATTCTCTAAAAACGCATATTTTCGCAGCAGATCTTTTAAGAGTCCAGTTGCCAGCGATACTGGTTTTAATTTTTACTTGACCAAAGACCTGTATAATGTCGTATAATAAACTAAAACTCTGAATATATTTGGCAAAAAAACTAATTAACGGAAACAAAAACACTGAATATTTCCACAAACGTATCCGGACTCATAAAGCAATATTGAGAGCTTAGGTTTTTAAAAATAACGGAAAAGTTTTTGAATGTTAACTGTTGCATATAGGGAACAGAAAATGTAATGTATGCTGCTCACCAATAAACCGAACTAGCCGAATGATCCAGGCACCTGAGATTTTGAAATCTCTGTGCAGAGAAGAACGAGTTCGAACGTGTTTCACGAGAATATAATTTTTTCCACCTAGATGGCCAAAATTACACACTGTGCTTCGGTTGAACACTTTAATAGTAATTTTAACAAAAGGTGCATTTTGTATATCTGGCTGAATTTCACCTAAATTCACTTATATTTTATGTAGATACCTCGCATTCCCGAGCGCATGATGAAATTCTGCCTCATAGTGGTGGCCGTTCTTCTGGGTGCAATACTGCAATCAGTCGAATCTCTGAAGTGCGTTCAATGTATACCTAGCCACGAAAGCTCGCTTCCATCACCAGCGGAGTGTCCATTGAGCACGGCCAAATTTTGCATGAAAGGAGAAGAAGCATACCAAAGGCAGAAGGCGATCGTACGCTTATGCAGTCTTGTAGAAGTGAATAATTGTACAAATATACTAAATGTGAAAGCCTGTTTTCAAAGTTGCAACACAGATGGATGCAATTCGTCTTTCTCCAATAGACCCATTTTCTTTGTTTTTACTTAGTGCAATGATTTACGCAAAAAACATGTAAAGGTAAATTTCTATTATTTTATTTTTGACCATTGTAAGACACTGTTATATATTTTTTATTTTGTAATTGTTTTACCTTTAATGTAACATGATTTATCGTAAATGAAAAATAGATCGCCGCCAATATTCAATTATGTAATGTGTAAAATATAAAAATGCAATTAAAAATAGACTTCACACATATTTTACAAACAGAAGCATTGAGACTGATGCTTATAAAAAACAATTTAAGGGATTATGTTGAACAATAAAATAAAAATGTAAAAAAAATAAAGTATTTGCATCAAGAATTATTAATTTCCTAAAAATTTAATAAAAAGTAGTTTCTCTATTAAGTTGATAAATAATCCTTAAATGTACTCGTTAGAGGAATCCTTCTCTTTTAACAAAACCAAGATCACTCCTGCAATTAAAAATTAAAACGTCCATAAATTAAATGCGCTTTGAATAAATGGAAGCCTTGAATTTAAAATCGACAGTTCTCCAATAATGCAGTCCATTAAATAAACATGTTGGGGCTAAAAATATGAAACTAAAATATCCCTTTCTTTAGTAGTTCGCAAAAGGTAAAATTGTAAATAAACAAAAATAAGATGAAATCAGCCTATTTTGAGCTACTGGAATATTAATCGTCGTCGCCAAGACGAACCGATCCAACGAAGTCATTTAATAGTATTCCTTTTGCTGAATGTATTTTTCATCCAATAATCCACATCGAAGGCCGTGATTACAGATAACGGAGCTGGCCAGATAAAATTTAAATTATTGGTTTTAATTTAGGGTTTCTCATATCCCGATCTTTTGTTTATCCAGGGATTCTGGGATGAAAGCGATTTTCTTGCTGGGATAGACTACTCATGTCGTCAAAAGTAATGCAACACACGTCAACAAATGGGCCAAGACCAACTCCTGTCATGTAACCGTATATAAGTGTAACGCCCCTTTTTCGCGCCCCCGAGTGAGGATAGTTTTTTTATTATGTTGAACTTCGGCTTGACGAAAAACCATAACAGATTATACACTGCTGATTTTATTTCGTCGCATTCTTGTTAAGTGTAGTTTCATTTAGAGAAAAGAAAAACAGACTTTGCCATTTTGTGTACCACGAATTTATTATGCTTGAACGTTAACTGGTTATTAAAAGATTGTTTGTGAAGGGCTTCTCTCTCGGTGGTTACGTTATGATTGTGTCGACGGTACCTGTGTTTCAGCGACGCGTGCAATAATAAAAGATTCGTTCTGGAGAGAAGTGCAAACGTATTATTATTATTATAGACTTTTTGGGACAAGCAGTTCCTAAACTGGTCATCAAAAAAATACTTTTTGTCAGCTACTATGACAAATGTAGGTATTCTAGATTAATTTGTGTGCTGATTCTAAATCTGAACTCTAAATTTCCCTATTACATCAGGATGTAAAGTTATTGTCATCCTGCTGTTTTTGTACCTTTAAACATTATTCAGTAACTACTATACTGATTACTTCAAATTTATTTAACTATGATGTTAAATTCATGTTAAATGTTTTTTTAGGATCACCATGAATAGAAGTAATCGGGCTTGTATCAATCATCCAGTAATTGGTAGTTACTATAACTCGAGATCCTGGCTTAATAGAGAGAAAGTTGGAGTTCAAATTTGGAATCAGCACACTCAAATTAGTCTAGAACACCCATTTTTCCCCAATCTTAAAAATGTTGTTGACCAGTGTAATCAGCCATGTTTGCTGGGAGTTCGGAAACGACCACAATAAAGGATGCCGTTAACCTGAAATGAAGTTAACCTGAAATGTCGAAGTCTCAGGGAAGTCTCTCGGGAGGTTTTCTTTCGTTCTTAACAAGTTTTAAACCGATGTAGTTTATCGGGAAGACCTCATTCGCATTTTTTTTTGGAACAGCGTTTTGATGATGTTCCGAGATAGTAGATTTTCTTTGAGGACCGTACAGTCGAGGGAATGATGCCCGTCTTCGCGAAAAGCAGGAGACGTAATTCGAATTCTTCTCCACGTACACGGCCAAGATCCCGACTGTCTGGAGAACTCATCGTTAGTCCGGTAAAAGCGTTACCGTTTATTCATGTTTTTCAAGTTGATTTTGTTATAATTTAATTAGGCGGAAGTGACACCCCTATTCGCAAATTGATTCTTCCGTCAGCATTAGCATACTACTAGCGAAATCAGACGAGTGGATCTTGTTAACCAGTTTGCCCTAAGGATGATAATGAAGTTCGTCGGTGGTAACATGAATAGTTTTAAGGGAAGTTGTTCAGGGAGGTCCTAACTAACTATAATTAATTTCCTTGTAAGATTTGTTGGCCGCACTTTCCTTACTGTCACGGAATTCGGAAGAAAAGAGAAGACCAAAAAATAGACAAATAAAATTTGCCTACTAGAATTTTTATCCGTAGAGATGTAGAAAATAGAAGACGTCTTCCCTGCTACAGCGAAAATGGAATCGGCTCTAGAAACGAGAGGAAAACGAGACGAGCGCAAGAGAGCGATAGGGGAGAACGGTGGAATGGGAGAAGAAGGAAAGGAAGCCGAGTTCCAAAGAAATTGCATCGAAGGGAGCAATTATGTGGCGAAGACAAACGATGCGGTAGAAAGGCGAGGTTACCGCGAAGGTCTAATGTCGAATATTACTTCGCTCGATAAAGATATGGCCACCGTTGCTCGCTACCCGACTCGCAGTAACGTTAGGAGTAATTTCAGCGAACCAAGAAATTGCGATAAAGTTTTGTTGCGCAGCCGTGACACTTCGGAGACTAATATCTGTTCTTTTATTTATTCATGTAAAGTAAACCGTGAAGGCAGCAACGAACGGACGAGTGGAGCAGCACGAACGCAACCCGTATTGGAAAAGTGGATGGAAATTGTCAGCACGGAAAAAGCTGTGATCAATGGTTCGTCGAAAGTGCACGGTAACGAATCTGTACCTCTTCTAGTTTTATTTTGGAGGGACAGTTACTCGGACGCTTAGGCCACGATAATATTACCCGGTTAAGAGAAATTAACTTTAACTTGAGTAAAGAATTGTTCCCTGAGGTTAACGAATTTAAGCATAAGCATACGGCCGAGGGGATTTTCCCATTTGGATTAAAGTCTTACATGCATTGTTGCACAGGCGCCTTTCTACGAGAATTTTAAGTATAACCATAGCCTAATAATGAGAAGTCTGTTCACTCCGGGTCGGTTTCATTGTTATAGCTGTTGCCAGATCGACGTCCTACAGCAATAATAACGACAGCAGCGCGCCAAGCGTTCAGCTATCTCCTTCTCTTTTCTGGATCTATTCAGGTACTGTTTTGCTATTGAGTTTTGTTAATGACAGGTCGTTATCAAAAGCTTTTTACGATTTTCTTCATCACATTTTACCTGACTGCAAAAAAAGGTACGTATGCAATTTTCTATTCATAACAGCAAGAATAAAAAAAACTTTAGAGGTCCTATAATTTTTTAAAAAGATTTTATTTCATCTAATTTAGGGAATCCAATGAAAACTATTTTCATCAAATTTTCTAATATGGCAAAATCCTTTTTATTTCAAACTATTTTGAATAAGAGTTCCGTTATAACAATCTTAATTAATATAGCTCACGGTTGTTTTATTTTCTTGGGGTTTTTTTTTTTTGTTTTGTTTTTTTTCTTTTCGAAAAGAAAAAAATAGAAAAACTTTTAGTGTAAAGGACTTGGAAATTAAATTTCTTCATAAAAATTTCTCCAATTTAATAAACGACATTTTGTCTCCGTTATGATTGCAGTAGTAAACAATGGATTTGACTTAGAGTTAGTCCGCCACTAGGGAATTTAGACAACATTTGAAAACGAGAGTGGACAGACTTCTCATTATTAGGCTATGGTATAACCCCCGTATTCAGAATGAGCGCTCATGCTCTTTCTCTTACTCAAACCATTGTTGAGAAGGAATTCAACAATATGAAATTTGTATTCAACAATGGTCCTGAGTAACAGCAAGAGCAAGCGCGCTCATTCTGAATACCGGCCTAAGTTACGGAGCATAATTGCATAATTGAAATTCTCTTAATCTGAAAGAAATATTTAAACGTTAATTCTTTATTTGAAATTTTTCTGGATTTATGTAAAGGAGCATAATTGAAATGCTCGAATATCTAAGTGTATAAGTTTCTGTTGGAAAATGTATCTAGTTTAAGCAGTCCATATAAGAGCACAATTGCATAATTGAGGTGCACTCGTCGAGTCAATTTTTCCGAAGAGAATTTTCTATTTATCATGTGTGTGGATTTGAACTATTTTATTTAGAATAGAACTTAGATTTGCATATTGATAAATAATTATTTTTAGTTAAAGATTTATTTACATCGCATAACTGTCTTTTGAGTTTACTGACGTGTCATATCAACTTGTTATATATTAGCTGATAAGAGTTTGGTTCTTCTTATTTTATTTCATATTGCGGATAGTGTCATCGACAATATAGTTGTGAATTACAACTCTGCTACTTCCTAGATCTTCTAGAGTGATTTTCGTTTGGCCCGACGATGTGGATTACAACCAGAGACGTTTAATAGAGAGAGATGCCGTTTCATTATTTTCCCATAGAAAAAATGCAATATGCTGTTAATAGGCGCCTTCTGAACATTTGCAATGAAACACTCAGGCCATCCATAAATTACGCAATAGTAACATCGAGGCACGACATTATTCACGTCACAGTTAAACCTGAGCGAGTCCAATTAAAACTTTCGTTGTACAAGAGTTTTTTTCCAGTTTAACATTTGTTTTTATTTAAGTTTTTAGTTTTAAAATTATTTTCTGGAAATCTTATATTTAAACAGAAATGGCAAAAAAAAAGCATTTTAAATTACAAGCAATTTTATTTTGTGTTGAAAATAATTTTCACAAAAGTACAAACTCATCCATTCCTGTTAAAACTTAAACTGCTAAATAGATTTTATAAATATTGCTTTATGTGAATTTATCATGCAAAAATATCCACATAATTCCTAATGTGTATTTTATAATTCTCATTATCAGAATCTAAAGATGATAAAATTGAACTATACAAAAAATGAAATATACAAATGCTAATGAATCTCGTATGTACAAATTTACAAAAGACAAACAATCGATCAGGAAGAAGTACGAACAGTGAAAATGTAATCACTACAGAAATCTCGAATATCAATTATAGATAACTAAAATACTGTCTATATAAAGTACTAGCAAAGGTACCCGGCGTTGCCCGGGATAATTACACTTGTAGGTAAACAGAACAATCTCAAAAAATTAAATTAAATTTTGCAATATCTTAAAAATAAACACATGAAAATGCTTAGAATTAATACAGTAAAAATTCTAAATTTAAATTCGAAAAAAAATTTTAAAGGATGGAACTCTCCAATAATTTCTTACTCAGGTAATCTTACTTCAGATGTACACTTGATGTTGTTGCAATTTCCACTCTTCTCTCGTTGTGTTGAAGCAAAATTTGGCCTTTCATCACTTTGGGTAGTCTAGCGGTCGCCAATTCTTCTATTTACTTGCTTCCCATTTGCTCAATACAGCACGGAGCTAAAGGTTTGCTTTCTCTGTCGTCTTTCCACTTTTTCTCAATAGTCTGCTAACTCTTCATTATCTCCAGCTACTGATCATTTTTAAAGATTTTCAAGAAATTGTTAAGTACAAAGAACTCTCTTTTCTAAGAAAAACCTGAATAACAGGAATTCTATGCATTGTTACAAATTGAAACTTATCCATATTGCATCATCATTTTATGTCCATTGTTATAATTCTTGGAAAGGATTGCTTTATCATTGCATCATCATTTTGAGCTCATTGTTATTGGTGAATTGCGTGTTGAAACCATTGTTGATACCTATTGTTGCACAAACTTTTATTTGCATTGTTGGTCATGAGATATATATTGTTGGTCCGTGCAGAGTGTTTGTGAATTGCGTGTTGATACCATTGTTGCAAAAACTTTGTCTTGCATTGTTGGTCATGCGATATTTCTCATTAATATGCCTTGCCATAACCATGAATATCGATTTTTTTATCAATAATTATTATTTTTTCGAAATCTGAAGTAGACAGTGACCTTCCTCATGCTTTGAAGGTCATGTATGCGAAATTTCATCAAGATCGGAATAAAACTATAGATTTGTATAACAAACGTACAGACAGACCCACCCACAAACATCCTTTTTTATATATATAGAAGAAAGAAGATGCCTGCATTTCAGTTAATTGTTTTCTGGCTCTTTGCAAACTTACTCTGTATTTATTTAGCTTCATTCGTAGTCGCTTTTTTCGGGGTGGCTGCTAGCTTTTCGGGATGGCTGCTAGTTCTCTTGCTGTTTTTAATGAGGTTGAGATACTCGTGGCTGTCAAAGAGCGGTCATCGCTTCATTCCAACGTGGAAGTGGCCACGGTGATTGAAGCTCCGAGGTTATATGATATGCCACCAGGGCCATACCTGGGGAAGGGGTGGGGCTGCAGCCCCTCGCCCCCCCGAAAATTTTCCACGTTGTCAACTTTTTCTGTTGGTCGGGAGAGCAGACAAGTGACATCATATTTCTCACAGGGTATGACGTTCCGTTTTCTTGTGATGTCAACTTTAACATTTTTTTCACAAAGGAATTACTCGAGGATACTGACAATACTTTGAATCTTTGACAAAAGTGAAATGAATCTCTGCAAATCTCACCGAATCCGTTTTGAATCTTATGTTTTTGAATCCTGAATCTGACTTCTCGATACGATATCTCGAACGAGATCCTCGTAAAAATCGAGACGAGCAAAAAGGTCTTGCTTTTTGCCTATCAAAATCAAAGCAAAAGAAATTAACCATGATTTTCTCCATTTATCAAGGTCGAGTCTTACTTAGTGGATAAGAATACTAAATTATCTCATCTCAGTTTTGTTATGGAACCGTTTTCCCATCTGCATTATTACCTTTATGTAACATGTCACAATCAAATCATTTGATTATCATTGGACTTTTCAACTTTGTTTTGTTTTGTTTTGGGGTTTGGTTGTTTTTTTTTTCAAACTTTAATAAAGTAGTAAAATTACAATTATTGGCTTCAGTTTGCTGATCGCTGAAAATTTAAATACCTTTTGATTCTTCGCAGTTTTATTAGTTTTTTTTGTTAAAGTTAGACTGGCAGCGAGCTCGAATCGCAGGCTATCTACGAGATAGATAATAAGTAGCCTTGGTTGGGTAAACACTGTTTAGAACTCGGTTAAGATCAAAATCAAAACCTGGTTTCTTTATTGACTTATATTTTGTTTTGTCATAGCGAAATAACGTGATAGGCGCCGGGATATTTTAAAATTTCGTCGAGTAAATCTTGGTTTAATCGTTGAAACTTAAGTAAATCTTACACGAATCTCTGAATCGCATAGTGATTTTCTGAATCTTCGAAAGATTCCGGGAATTCTTATAAATCTTTGAATCCGTTAACATTTTCCTGAATCTTGATCAAATTATTGAGATTCATGAATCTTTGCCATAATTTTGTTGACTGTTAGAAATACTATTCCTTGATATTGATAGCGAATACTATTCGCTTCCGCGGCCAAAGTGGCTGACATCTAGTGGACAGCGTTGGAATCATCGCATCACTCATCATGGCTGCCGAAACGGGTACACTTGTCGTAGATCGTGTAAGAGAAAACAAAACGAATAATAAGTATTGCTGTGTGGTAAATTGCAAATCAAAAGTTAACCACGAAAAAAGCATATTCATGCACGTATTCCTAAAGGCATTAAGAATAACATGGGAAACCATTTTAAAATTGGGAAAGCCAGCAACAGATACAACATATGTATGCAGCTTGCATTTTCTCCCCGACCAGTATTATCTCCCAGGTAAGCTTGAAATAAATAAGGAAATGATTGGAATATATTTTGTTAAATATAGTGAGGAATATCAATTAATAAATGAATGAATGTGGTAGTAATTTATGTTTCCCTTTAACCCTGGAATGCTAATCGTATTTGACGAGAACAAAGGCTAATCATAGACGTAGCCTCCGTATTAGGCTCGATTCGACTAATACGTTTACAACGTTGACTTTTTTAAGTTTAAATAAAAAATCATTCCGCTAATTTATCAATGGGCTGTTTATATATAATCTAAATGAAAGTTAAGTTTAATTTCATAATCTATTTATTTGTAAAATTACATTAATAGCATCCCCTAATTTTCTCGGCTAACATCGAACAGCTCCGTCGCGTTTATGCTCTGAATTTATTATTGTAACATATCTAATTAGTAGTAAATGGTGTATCATATTATCGAAATGAAATTTTAGGAAATTTATGCAGAAAAAATATCATGAAAGTTCCGTGAGGATGAACTTCAGCTAACAGGCGACCATATTTCTCATTGGTCATTCATGTTGGCCTGCCCGCCCATCATTTAACGTACACCTTCACGGAATTTTCGTGATTTTTTTCCTGCATAAATTTCTTAAAATTTAATTTCGATAATATGATAAACCATTTACATACTAATTAGATATGTTACAAAATTAAATTAAGAGCTTAACGCGACAGGGGGTGTTCGATGTCAGCCGAGAAAATTAGGGGACACCACTTTGAACTTTTAGCGAATACAATTATTTTACACCAAAATAAACGTCTGAAGAAAACTTAAAAAAAAAAAAAGAGAGAGAGAAACTCTCTTTTTTCGTAATCGTAACAACGTTTATTTTCCATAAAATTATAGAGGAAAGTACCCCATTTTGTTTTTGACATGTACTGACAAAACTACGAAATGAAAAAAAAAACAGAAAAAAATGTTGATCACATGCCTTAATCATTATTTAAAAAAATCATTAAGTTACTAAATCATCAAAAAGTTACTTAATCATTATTTAAAAAAAAAATCCAAAACATTACTCTTTTACCAATTCAAAAAAAGTGGTCCTAAGCCAGGCCATTTCATCTCATGAAATTAAGCATTAAAAGGAGAAAATAAATATTGAATGAAACAGAGCCATTTTATTTCCATAAATAGCATCCTCATAATTTTTTAATCAATTACTTCAAAGGCATCTAAGATTAAAAAAACAAATAAATAAGTAAATAAATGCTTATTTTTCCTTAGAAATTTTTGTAGTGTAAATCTGGAATCATACAACAGAATTCCAAAAGGTTTAGTGGAATTCCAGTAATCATAAGAATATGGAAGCTCGCTTTAGAAACAGCGTGGGGCGGGGGCAGGTTAAGACCACCTCATGAATTTTTTGAATTAATATTTTTTGATAACTATGCATGTTAACTACTTGAAACTTATACTGATACGTAGCCATTATAATAAGGAAAAAGTAGGTTAGATTAAATGCACTTGAATAGTTAAATCGCTTGTCTGCAAAATCCTGACACTAAACACGGAACTGGAGCTTAAAAAACAATACCTCAGCATTAAAAAGCAACAGATTGAGTAAACAGCTATGTTGCAGCATCGATTCGACTAACATTAGCCTTCTATGGTTATGTGTATGTAACGGAGCATTTGAAGAGTGAAAGAACTAATTAAAATAGAAACTGCACTTTAGAAAAGCCATTAAGATTTATGTAGTTATGTTGCTATTGTGTATTTATGATATTAAAAATGTCTTAATTAAAGGTCTTCCAACCAAATGTCATCGATTGAGGCCATCAATTAATATCCCCCAACGGGTTCACGAGTTGAGTTTTCTTAAGCCATCCACAACAATCAGCTCGTTTACGCAAGGCTCGTACTCAACAGCGACAACAGAAGAAAGACTCCTGTAAGCTCAAAAATATTTATTTTTATATATATTTCTAAAAATCTTTTTTTTCTTTTTTTACATAATATTCAACTTTGTTACTTTTTAAGCCTCTAATGCAAAAGAAAACTTTCCTGACCTGGCATCGGCAGGTTCATCACAAGTTCAAAGCCCCCAAAACATGGAATTTTTGAACCTCGAAGAACCTACTGAAGAGCAGCAATTCCTAGACATTCAATGTAATGTAAATAAACAAATAATGATAATCATATTCTTTTAGCATTTTAGCTTATTCAAACATAATTTTTTCAGGTACAACCGGTGCACCCATAACCAATCTTGAAATGTTAGCAAATGTGGCAGTGGGACCGAACAAGACGCTGAATCTACATTGAAAGACACGACTGGTATCTTAGAAAAACAAGAAAATACTGCTGACAAGTGTATCCAGTTCAACTTAATGAATGACATTCCAATACCTGTGAATTTGAAGAATTTTCTGAAAAATGAACAAGACTTGAACACTTACACAGGGATTCCAACAAGGAGTCTGTTAGAGGCATTGGTATCAAGCATGGACAAGATGCATGAAAATAAAAGTAAATTATTTTCAACAAAAGAAAAAGTATTTAACGCAAGAAGTATTTTATGCGGAAGTAACGTTTCTGCAACGTCATTCACGTACTGAAACCTCACTGGCGTGTCACGCGTGTCATTCACGTCTTTCTCGTTAGCCTCGCGTGTCAAGTTAACGTGTCACTTAAACTCTCTAATACTCTCATACACTGGGTTGAACACGGTTGCGTGACATAATGGACGCTCCGAAAGATGAACAGCGTGGTGTGGTCAGGTTTTTGATAGCTGAAGGTGTTTCCCAACACGAAATTTGTCGCCGTATGGCAGCCGTGTACGGCGAACATTGCATTTCATTAGCCACTATGAAGCGTTGGAGCAAACGGTTCAAAGGAGGAAGTGAAAGTTGCAAAGACGATCCAAGACCGGGCCAAAGCACCGTGCAATCCCCCCCAATACAATTGCACAGGTTGATGAGCTGATTAGACAAGAACGGAGGATAAGCATCGATGAACTGGCAGAGCATGTGAACATCAGCAATTGAAAAACAGCTCAAGGAACCAGATTCGTGTCGGACGATGACGTGAAGGAGTCAGTTACAGATATTTTGAAGCAACAACCCAAGGAGTTTTATGGGAAGGGAATCACGCGACTCGTTAGTCAGTGTGACAAATGTCTAAATGCTCATGGAGACTACTTTTAAATAAAGTACTCAGTTTGTTATATATTTCATTTGACTCGCCCTCGTATAAATGCTTGTTTACCTTGTATTTCATTTTAAGATTTCTATCAATCTCTTACAATTTGCAATACATTTATTTATTTTCTATCCTGTCTTTACATTTTCCATCTTAAATTTTGCATTATTATGTACACTTCCTTAAATTTTATAATTCCGTTTATTGTAATTCTTTTGTTTGCTTTCCTTCATTTTACAATTCATTTGTATAATTTTATTCACAATCCTTTTGTATAAGTATTTTTTATCAACGTTACTCATGTTAATTTCACAGTCCACAATCGAACAGTGAAGTGTACATTTGTTAGGATGGGACGAAAGCAGCGCTTTCACAAAGCTCATCGAACCAGAATAAATTCCAAATGAAATACACTGAGGTAGTGAAGAAGCCTAACCAACCCAAGCGGTCTTCCATATTATACAAAAAAGAAAATAAGATTGACGATTGTCAGAAACAAAATACAAACGAAATAAAAAAAAATACAAGGAGAAAAAGGTTATCACATCTTCCAGTATTCCGGGAAAGAGACGCTGCTAATATCTTCAAAATTGATGTCAAGAACGTGCCTCGGTTTACGATACTTCGTATGCCAGTTCATATTCAATGAGTTCTTCAGTATTCCATTCACAAGTTTGTTGTCGTGAGTCTTCATCTTCTGTATCATAATCAAAAGGAGATCCTGTATAAACTTTCCGATAAGGGCCATGTTTAAATCCAAGTGGATGGATTGGTTTTTCACCGTCCTTCTGCCAAGCTGGGCAATGAACCTCAGGGTAACATTCTGAAACAACTGTAGTTCACTCCATCTGGTTTTACAGATAGTCGCCCACGCAGGCATGCCATAAAGGAGTATGGTCCGGATAATCGACTTGTACAGAAGTAGCTTGTTGTCAATGCTGAGGGCGCTGTTGCGACCCATGAGAGCTATGATACTGTACTTAGCCCTCTTCGCTTTGTTCGTAGCATAGGACATATGCCGGTTCCACGAGAGTCTTGAGTCAATGATAACACCCAGATACTTGTAGTTGTCCACCCAGTCCAGTTTCTTATTGAACAGAATAAGAGAATCTGGGGGACGCTTGAGCTTCCTATTGAGGTACAAAGCCTTGCACTTTCCCACATTAAGGTTCAACTTCCAGCAGTTAAACCAGTCTTCGAACTGCTTCAAGGCGCACTGCAGCCGAGTGATAACGTGATTACAAGGCGCACTGCAGCCCGTGTCCGCATAGAAATACAGATTACATTTATCGGGTTTCGGGAAATCATGTACAAAATAATTAAATAGCACAGGCCCGAGGACAGAACCCTGAGGGTCACCGGCCTTTACAACACGGGGCGTGGAAAGATTTTCTCCAACTTTGGCTTGATAGGATCTGTCGTCAAGAGAGGATTTCACCATCAAAATCAGATCGGCAGGGAACCCGTCTCTAATCATTTTGTAGTCAAGGCCCTCATGCCATACCTGGTCAAAAGCTTTACTGACATCAAGAAATACCACCCCACAGTACCTGGAGAGATTCAGGGGGGTGCTCAGGTCTTCAACGAGTCTCCATATCTGCAGGAGTCAGTTACAGATATTTTGAAACAACAACCCAAGGAGTTTTATGAGAAGGGAATCACACGACTCGTTAGTCAGTGTGACAAATGTCTAAATGCTCATGGAGACTACTTTTAAATAAAGTACTCAGTTTGTTATATATTTCATTTTACTCGCCCTCGTATAAATGCTTGTTTACATTGTATTTCATTTTAAGATTTCTATCAATCTCTTACAATTTGCAATACACTTATTTATTTTCTATCCTGTCTTTACATTTTCCACCTTTAATTTTGCATTATTATGTACGCTTCCTTAAATTTTATAATTCCGTTTATTGTAAGTTCTTTTGTTTGCTTTCCTTCACTGTGACTTTAAGTTTGCATTAATTATCCTTTTGTATAATTTTATTTACAATTCATTTGTATAATTTTATTCACAATCCTTTTGTATAAGTATTTTTTATCAACGTTACTCATGTTAATTTCACAGTTCTTTGTAGCGCCTTATATATTAGTAATTTTTTATATTAGTCATCTCTACTACTAATCAGATGCGCCTATGCATCAACATGTTTCTATATTTAGAACCAATCAAGTATTAGATATTTTTAGATAAACTTCATGTTATATAATCATTGTTATTGATTAAGGGGCTTTAAAGCCTTTCATATGCACCCTTGATAAAGCCTGGAATAAACGGCGAAACCAGTCGGGAAATCTTGTGTTTTCTTCCGTTATGTACTATAAGGCTTCCATAAACTTCATGTTATCTATAGATGAGTGGGTTTGACGCAGTACCGGAGAATAAAGGTGGAGAATAATGTTTGTTTTTTTCTGAATAATCACATTCAGAAATTGCAAATTTCATCACAAAAGAGCCCCAGCAACGCCGGTTATATCAGATAGTTCATAATAAATCGAAAAATGGTCCTAGATACTTGAAATCAATTTTAAATCAAAGAACAAAATCCATATTTTATGATAAGTGTAAAAACTAAGCTTTCATCATGCGAGTTTGTATGTTAATTTGAGAAAACAAAAAAAAAAAAAATCCGGTAAAAATACGGAAAACATAAAATACCGGAAAATTGGATCCAGATAATAAAAAAATAAACTTAGCAGACAGTTGATCTCGTTAATTGTCATTACCGTAACAAATTACATTAATCTAGACCTATTTTTACTCGCAAAATACTGGAAAAACTGCAAGAAATCGCATTTTATTATGGAGGGCCATAGGGGGACAAAGGGGTAAAATATGAAAAGAAGCAGAAATTAGTTATTTGCAAATTTTGTGAACTATTCTTGGTCCAAATATCTAAGTTCTATGTGAATTTGCCACAGAGTGGAGTTGACCGGACGCGAACGTCAAAATTAGGCATTTTTTGGGATTTTTTTGGATTTCTGCTCCCTTTAAGATGGATTTTTAAAAACGAACGAATGTTTCCTCGTGTGCAAATTTTAAGCTCTCTGCATTTCCACATAGGCGGCAAAAACACAAAACGGGAGGGGCCAATCTTTGGGACCTCCTGGCCCCCTTCACAAAGCGAAAATCGAAAAAAACTGAAAATGTGATTTTGGGAGTATCCCACAAAGCTGCCCTTCAAGTTTCGTCGCTTTATGGAGACTTTCGGGGGTATTTTCCCCCGCAAAGTTGCATCAAAATACCTGAAAATTTTGTAAAATACCCCCGAAAATTGTTTTTTTTTTTAAGTTTTTGCCCCCATAGATTTCCAATTTCAAAAATCGGGGAAACTACTTTTTATGGCACCTTCCTGCAAAATTTTGAAGATCTGCGTTCATTGGGGGTGGAGCTAGGCGACCGAACGTGCTGTTCCTTTCTGCCCCCCTGGGAGGGCAAGGGTCCGAATTTCGAAAAACCCCGTCTTATCACGCCCTTACGCTATCCGCCCTATGACCCCACCGAGTTTTGATTCGGTGGCCCCAGTAATTTTGCTGTGCGATGATGAGTCAGTGAGTCAGTGGATGTCCTCTTTTATATATATAGATTTTAAAATAAATACATTTTTTGACTGAAGGAAATTTATTTCTAAAGTGATGGTAAAAGTTTTTATCCTTTCAAATATAGAATTGTCAAATGGGGTCAAACAAACATATCAAAGGTAAAATAATTTTTTTAGATTATCCTTAATTAAAGAGCTTGTATATAATTACTATTTAAGTTTAACTTTCAGTGCCCAAAGACCAAATGTGATCATATTGTTTTTGAATTTTTAATGTTTGTAAAAAAAAAGACACATTATAAAAAGTAAAATATATTTGCTGACCACTAATATTTCACACACTTAGAAGAAATAAAAAATGCTTTATTAATTTATTTTTTAAAAAATATCTTATAAAAATATTTAAATTAAGATATCACTAATTAAGGACATTCATGTTATTACTATTAATTTAACTTATCAGCGAGTGAGATGAACAAAATACAGTGTATCTCAGGTTTAACATTTTCTTCTTGTAAATATTTATAGGGGAATATACACTTTATAAAAAATAAGACATTCTTATTAACCACGAATATTTAACAAGCTTATCAAATACGTGAATGCTGAATATTAGGCGACAGCATTGATGTTCATGCCTATTTGTAATTATAAATTCAACTTTGAGATATTTGCAATTGAAAAATATTTTAAAAGAGGGAAAAAAAATAGAAATAATAAAAATTAAATATTCTTGCTAAACACTCTTATTAAGCAAACTTATCAGAAGTAAAAATGCTTTATTAAAAAAAAATATTTCTTTTTCAAAAAATGTCTTAGACAAAGGTTAAGTTTCCTCAGTTAAAAAATTTTATATTTATTACGAGGGCGTATTGAAAAGTAATGCCTCCATGGCTGTAACTTTTTTATTTGTTAACCGATTTTCAAAATTCTTTTTGTATCTTATACTCACATTTGTCGTCTATGTAATGCACTATTCACTTTTCGACATAGTCCCCATTGCGCCAACGCGTGACTAGTTGGATGAACCCGTCGGAGAGGAATTTCGGAGTTGTTGTCGACATCAGGATTGAATGGCAGCGTTTACCTCGTCGTCAGAACCAACTCATGTCCCTTAAGGGGCTCTTTCTTCTTTGGGAAGCAATGAAAGTGGCAAGGTGCAAAGTCTTTCATCTTTGAACTGTAGGCGCTGCAACGCCTCTGGTGTGTAGCGACTCGTGTGCGGGCGGACGTTATCGTACTCCAGAAGAGGGTCCAAAGCTGCCATTCAATCCTGGTGTCGACAACTCCGGAATTCCTCTCCGACGGGTTAACCCAACTAGTCACGCGTTGGCGCAATGCCTGGAAAGGGATGGGGACTATGTCGAAAAGTGAATAGTGCATTACATAGAGGACAAATGTGAGTATAAGATACAAAAAGAATTTTGAAAATCGGTTAACAAATAAAAAAGTTGCAGCCATGGAGGCATACTTTTCAATACGCCCTTGTATTTGTAGTTACAATGAGCACAACCCAAAGCACAAATATTGTCATATTACTTTTAATTTTTAATCATATAATGAAAATATTGGTGTTCATGTATATTATTTGTAATTATAGAGAAAATTAAAGATTAATTGAAGAAAATTTGCTTTTCAAAAAGTTTTAAATGCCTAACTGTAAAAGAAAAATGTACTTCAGTGCTTGACTATGGGCGCTAGTACAAGTGCAACATCCACCACTGCGCCATTTTCTGTAGATCCCCCATTATTTTATTTTTGGAATGACGCTTCATTCTGCGTCGTGACACACACTTTAATAAATATTCAAAACTTTTGAGGAGAATAAACAAATTATAATCTTAACTGTTGGACAGGTAATCGGGTAAAATAAACGAATGTCATAAATAAATGCTAGTGGAAGCAATAAAGTGAAATAATAAGTATGGAGGACAAATTAGGAAAATACAATTTCTTATAGAGAAGAAATTTGTTAACTTTTTTAAGGTAATTTCAAAAACAAAAGTAGAACACAATTAATAATATTAACTGTGTATATTTGAATAAGCAAAAAAAGAAAAAAAAATTCTTATATAAATCAATGTCTTGAAGCCTCAAGCTTTAAATAAGTCAATATTGGAATGAAGGGTATTGCCAACACTAGAAACAAATGAGTAATGCATAATTCCATTAAATTTGTATCTTCTTTACAGCAGATACTTCATAGAATGAAGACAGCCGCTTTCATTATAGGAATTGCCATGAACCTTGGTCAAGTCCAGTGAAGTAAGTTTTCATCCTTTTATAGGGAAGACACAGTCGATAACTTGAATCTGAAGGCTCCAATAGAACGGCACATGCAAAGGATATCAAAAAGGAATTTCATTAGTAATGAAATAAATAGATTCCATTCAATAACGCAATATCCTTGGAATCAACTCAGATGAGAAACAGTTCCGGTTTTATCAAGGAAGAGAAATTAATTTATAATATTTCAACTTAATATAAGGATTCTTAACTTTGTAGTATCTCGCATTTCTTGCATTAAGACTTATCGCAATAACAAACAATTAGATACACACAATATTCTTCTCAGTTAAATTCTTAAACAACAGAATAAATGTAATTAGCTTAGTCTTCAAGATGCAATGCACTAGCTCACTCCTCTTAGTAGGTAAGCATAGCAATAGATAAAAATATTACGAAATAGTATAAAACTTTGCCACTCCAATATTATCAACATTAATCCTTTTGGGAAATACTCGAAGAAACATATCTGTTGAAATATATAAAATACTCTTTGAGCAGTCTCTTCTTTATTCTTTATAATCAAACTATTGACTTCCAAACGGGTCAACCATGTCAGTGAAGAGGCGGAAAGATAACGCAATTTAATTTATTCGCTTCCGTTTACTTTATTGATAACTATTTCCGTTAATCGTGTTAACTTAATAATAGGAAGATTTGAACTAAGGGTCAGAAAATTAACCTGTTTAAGATTCTTCGTTCTCGAGTAATTATAAGCACTAACCTCCTGTTTCAGAGTCTTGAATTCTGCCAAGTTCTCCTCGCAAAGCTTCTTCTTTGCTATAGTCCATCCAACCTTAATTTGCGCGAAATATGATGGACATGTTAATTGTTATGTATTGTTTAATTTTTGTTGTAACAATATCTAACAATTGAAACGGCTATAACATTTCGCGCAAACTTAGACTGGATAGACTATAACTGTCTTGTCAAAGCCGAGCTCCTCTCCTCTCGATCTTCTCTTCTTCTTCATCTTAATGTGCCATCTCCTATCGGAGGTTGGCAACCAAATTGTTAATGGCGTACTAGGAATATTAATGCGGTGGTTTTCCGCTGCCTTCCGCATGATTAATAAGGGGCAAGCACAACATCCACGCCACGGAGGGATTCGAACCCACGACCCGAGGATCACGAGAAGCACTGAAGCTTTTGATGAAAAGTGATCATGATCGTTGGAGCATCTGAGCCCTTATTAATAGCAGTGAAAGAATTCTTTTATTTATATTCAACTTTACAATAATTCCATTTTTCTTGCGAGCCTTGTGTCGGGAATGAATAACGAATGAGTCCATTCTGGTTGTCTCGTAAATAAAGGATTCGATGACATTTAGACTTCTTTTGGAAGCATTTTCTCTCTGCACTTTCAATCTGATTTGGCATTATACTAAAGTGGTTCATTATTACTTTTTCTTCATGAAGGAAGCTATTATTATAAACTCTGAATATAATTCGTCACCTGGGATGCCTGGAAACACATGGCAATATTAAGTAAGCAGATATTTTTTTGTCGAAATGTTCAAAGGTTGACATTAACATTTTCCTCCAATTGGATTTCTTCGTTGGTTCCCTCTCGGCCTGGTGGGAGAGCATAATACAGCTTCTGCCAAAACCGTCGATCGTCCCATCGGAGATACGTATTCGTTCGCAGGTAAAGAGCGATTTCCTCATCTAAATTCTTCATATCGAGGTCTTCAATGACGATGGCGAAGAGACGTTGATTCTGATCGCTCATGAATTTTTGATGGGCCATCTTGAACTCGTATCGACACCAGCCACTCTCCAAAAAAGCTTTCGAAAGCACCATAAGCGAACAACAGCTATCATTAATGGCGTTGATGATATTATCGGTAATGAATGCACCCACCACAAAGTCACGATCATGTAAACATGTGCGATACCTTCCAAGACCCGGGTAAAGTTGCTGAGCAACGAAATCTACATCAGCACCACTGTAAGCGACAAACACGTCCCATCTTTTATCCCAATTCACCGTTTGATCTTTGAGGAAACTGAATGGGAACCGGGAATAGACTATGACTTGAACTTCGAACCGATATCTATAAAACAAGATAATGATGAGTGCAATCAGTATAATTACACTTAATGGAATCGAGACGGCTATTAAGACAACATCATTTGCACTACATTGTTTCAATACATATTCTCCTATTCCATATTGCATATTATTCAGAATACAGCTTATATTTAGAATATTGATAAATTCAAGTGTTCTGGTTCTGTTCATGAATTCCCTGTTGTAATCACAGTCGCATACGAACAGTATGCTGTCAAGGTTGAAATTTTTTAGATTCGGTGGGAGCCCATAATCCCAAAATCTAGGATTAACCAATGGATTTTTATGAAGATAAATATTCTCAAGGTGAAATAAGTCTTTAAAAGCGTCTTTCTCTATAAACCGGATGGCATTATTATTAAGAAACAACTTTTTTATGCTTTTAACTTTGCTGAGAACGTGTCTTTCCAGCAATTCAATTTTGTTAGATTCCAAATGCAGTTCTATAACATCCAGTCTGAAATAGATGAATTCAATTTTATCAATGGAATTTTCTTCCAAGTGCAATTTTTCTAATTTCAAATTATCACGAAGGATGAGTCTGGGTAATGACCGAAACCTATTATTGTTCAGATGCAGTACTTTGAATTGGAATTGCTTACTGAGATCCAACTTTTTCCTGAAAGAATTATCTTGGAGAAAGTTGTTTTGTAAATTTATCAATTCTAGTTTGTACAGTTTTACAAAAGCATTATTTTCAACAAATTGAATTTGATTATTTTGTAGATAGATTTCTCTCAAGAATTTCAGACCTGCAAAGGCATTTTTTACTGCATGAATTCTATTTCCTCCCAAATGTAAGATTTCAAGATTAACCAAACATTTAAAACTATCACGTGATAACTCAGTTATTTTATTATTATGTAAATAAAGCTCACTTAATTCACTCTCACGCCTGTAATCATTTTTAAACGTCGCATTACTTATATTATTATTGTCCAAATATAAAATCTTTAATGGCGCAAGGCAGACGATACCATTTACTTCCTGAATTTCATTAAAACTCAAGATCCATTTTTCCATTATATTAGGATTGATTGCGCTTAAGGCATAAGGAAATTTTCTAAGTTTGTTGTTTTCGAGATTTAATATTTTCATCGCCCTAAACCACACAAATCCAGTATAGTGAAGTTTTTTAAAGAATCTCATCATATCTGGAAAAAATTCTAAAAGGTGAACACTAAATTTGAAAAGTGGAACATCATCTTCGAAAGCGTAAACACTTCCGTTTCCAGCTTCTCGCAGGACATTATTCCAGAAGGTCGTATGGATTTCATATATATTGCTGTTATTGAGAAAAAGAAATTGGATTTTTGATCCGTTAACGAGAATTCGGTCCATATCGACGCTTGTAAAATTATTGCCGTCCAAATACAGATGTGTAATATTCAAGGGAAGATTGGAAGGGAGTTCCCTCAAGTGGAGTCCTCCACAGTCAACGCTTTCTGTCCACTGAGAATTTATTGCTTCACAGGATGGCACATGTGTCTGAAGGTTATCTACATCAATAATTAGTCGACACTCATCGCTACTACATCGAGAAACGTACTGACAATATGAAGTGTAATTCTGTTCAGTATGTTCAATCACACTTACTTTGTTCACCACGCTCTTATAATTGACACACTTTGATTGATATCGTCCAAACCGAACAGTAGTCAGATTGCAAGAGCAGTTGATTGTGCCGTGTAGATGAATGTCGCTTGGTCGTGATATTCTATTATTAATTGACAAAGACAATGCAAAGCGTTCAACCTGCCCAAGGTGCTGTCGATCTAAATGAAGATTTTTCAGCTTTGGCTTTGTGAAGAGCGAGTGAAGGTTGAGCCTAGTCAGATCGATGTCTAATCTTTGAAGCGATGGAATGCAGACAAGGCGTTCAAAATTATAAATGTACGTGTGCCTCAGATTTAAGTACTTTATTTCTAAAGAAAATGCTCGGTTTTGGTCATCGGAAATTATCATGAGTGGGTTACGGCTTAAATCCAACCAAGATAACGATATCGGAAGCCATGACAAATCTAGATATTCAATTTCGTTATTACAAATTTGAAGGCCACTTAAATTTTTTAAATGCTTTACATTTAAAATATCCAAATTCTGGGAGGTACCATTTGACTCATCATTTCGAGGATGTGTATGAATATGATTTCCACATAAAAATATAGTTATTAAGTTGGGGGGCAGATCATCCGTATTAATAACGTGAATATTATTATAAGCAAAATCTAAATACTTAAGGTTGGAAAGATGTGCTAATTGACCATCTAATGATTCGATATCATTACCATAGAAGTCTAAATGTTCGAGTGACTTGAGTGGTTTTAACACCAAGAGCGAGTCACTACTTAAGTTGCATTCATCTATTTTAAGGATACGTAAATATTTTTGAGAATAAAAGGTGTCAGGTTGAAGTGACGTCAAGTTAATATTTAACACCATCAGCAACCCTAATCGTGGAAGGATTCTTAGAAATGCTGAGGAATTAGGCGGCAAGATAACCAAGCGGAGGTCTAAATTCGTTAAAGAATGCATTCCTCCGAATAAAACTTCGTGTTCATAATTTACTTCTGAAAGATTGAAATGCAGGAGATGCAGCCATTTCAATTGAGAACAACAAATGTTGTTCGAGCCGCATTCGTTGATTCTTGTCATTCTTATTCTTGTTTTTTTTTCAGAAAGCAGCTCGAATTTCTGTACTTGTGGAAATATACACAGGAAATCGGAATCTGAAACATTGATAAATGAATTGTTTCTAAAAAAAAAAGTATAGGATGCATACTTAAGTGGATGAAAGGGTTCATTATTCGTTGGGATCACGGTTGCTAACAAAGACTCGAGTTTATTATGTTCGAATTCGACTTTATATCTTGAAGATATTATTTCCTTTATATCAATTACGTGAGATTTGGGTATTGGTTTTCCCTGCTCCATTAGCTGAATAAATATATAATAGAACGATTCTAAAGTATCAAGATTACACAAACTCGTATAATAGTCCAAGCACTCTGAGGACGATTTGGATAAAGATTCTGAAGAACTTTTCTTTACGCAGGAAATTGGTTTTGCGGAACAAGTCATTTTGGGAGAATCAATTCTTACGCTAGCAATAGAGACCAGAAAGGCGATGGATACTGTAGCTAACTGGAATGTTCCCTTCATCATTTTCTTCGAGTTAAACTCCTCCAATTTTTTCTGAAATACATAAATAAATATATTATTATGATACAAATGAATTGAATTTACAGGCCAAAATGTACACTAATATGCTAAAGGTATAGTGACAGCGTTTGGAAATCGCAAATTGACAGTGTTTATCGAGCTAATTACGAGGGTTGTACCAAAAGTAAGGTTCCCATATTTTTTACAAGTAGAAAACATTGTTTATTGTTATTAATTTATACATCGTTGAAAAGCTTACACTGTTGTCTATTTTTCAACATAGTCTCCATTTTTTTCGACACACTTTTGAAGACGGTGCTCCAGCTTTTGTATTCCTAAGTCGAAGAAGTCTCCCGCCAATCCGTTCTTTCAAATGTGCCGTGGGAAGCTTCAGGAATGCGTTCAACAAGTTCACGGACAGTGACCCTCCGATCTTTCAGCAGCTCACTGTTGATCTTCTGGGCAATCGAATCCGAAACCGGCGGTCTTCCACTCCGTTCTTCATCGTGAACTTCCGTGCGACCCTCAGCAAAAGCCCTGCACCATTTTCGGACGTGCTGAACGGACATGCACTTTTCACCATAAACCTCAGTCAGTTGCCGATGAATCTCCACGGGCGGTAACTTCCTTGCGTGGAGAAACCGGATTACTGCTCGAACCTCGCACTTGGCGGGAGCGGCGATCAACACTTCCATCTCTGACGGCTGCCAAGCGAACACTGAGCGCCGTAGGAATCGCTCGAGAGTGGGGCTCGAGAGTGCGGGAACCACTGCGCACGGCACTGTTGTCTGATTTAGCCTAGCACCTTCCCTCGAGGCTGTAGCTCATTGGGAACCTTACTTTTGGTACAACCCTCGTATTATAAACAAAACTTTAAAAAATCAATCAAGATCAGTTATAAAAAATAGGTGGTAGAGAAGAACTCAGCGGCTTTGTACTTTCTGTGGTACTTTTAATTAGATCGTATTTAAGTGGGACTTCAGTTCACGCGAATACGGGGGTATTAAACCTATTCAAGTCCACCATGGGCAATGACATTTAAAGGGGAGGCGTGAAGAGAAAGAATTAATGAAAGAGCTCGACAGTAGAACTTGTACACTGAGTGGCCAAATTATTATCACCATCCCGTCAGTATTTCGTTGGGATCCCTTTTGCCTTCAATAGTGCAGCGAATCTTCTTGGCATTGACTCCACGAGATGTTGAAAGGTGATGCGAGGAATCTGACACCATGTCTGATGAATAGCATTGTACAGTTGTGTGAGATTCGATGATTGTGGAACCACCTGCCTGATGGCGCTTTCAACTTTGTCCCACAAAAGTTCACTTGGGTTGAGAGATGGTGATTGTGGGATGGTGATTGTGACTTTACCTTGCTGCCCACCTAAGCAAGGTAAAGTCTCCCTCATATTCTTAAAACCACTCCTGCATAATACGAGCCCTGTGGTATCGTGCATTGTCTTGTTGGAAGAAGCCATTTCCATTGGGAAACGCCTTCAACTTGATAGGATGAACTTGGTCAGCAACGATACATAAGTATGTTGTGCTATTCAGGAATTAAAGTGCCTAAATCATGCCAGGAAAACGTGCTCCAAACCATAACCCTTCTCCCATCAGCTTGAAGGCTTGTGAGGTCCATGCTTTCATGCTGTTTCCGCCAAATTCTCACTCTGCCATCTGTATGATGCAACTGGAAACTTGATTCATCGGTCCGGCTGACCTTTTTCCAATGCTTGACTGTCCAATCCTTGTATTCCTGTGCGAATTGGAGAAATTTTATCTTGTTAACTGCAGACAGCAAAGATATTCGAACAGGCTTTTGGGCTTCCATTTCCCATACGATACCGTGTACGGCGAACAGTGCGTACAGAAATCATTTGAGAGGATCTGTGATTAAGATCTGCAGTAATTTGATTCACTCTTGCTCTCATATACTTGAAACTACTCTTGCACAATACGAGCACCGTGGCATGGCGCATTGTCTTGTTGGAAGAAGCCATCTCCATTGGGATACATCATCAACATGGCAGGATGAACTTGATCGGTAACGTTACTTTTATATGTTGTGCTATTCAGATGTTGTTCCACGGGTATTAAAGGGCCAAATCATGCCAGGAAAACATGCCCCAAACGATAACACTGTCTCCACCTGCTTGAAGGTTGTACTCATGCATGTGGGGTCCATGCTTTCATGCTGTTTCCCCCAAATTCTCACGCTGCCATCTGCATGATGCAAATGGAAACGAGATTCATCGGACCACATGACTTTTTTCCAATGATAGACTGTCCAATTCTTGTGTTCTTGTGCGAATTGGAGGCTTTTATCTTCGTCTTCCATATCCAATACGATGCATGTACGGCAAACAGCGCGTTCAGAGATGATTTGAGAAGATTTCTGATATACAGTAATTTGATATACTATTGCCCTTCTGTTATCTTGTATCAGTTTTGCCACTTTCCGTTCTACCCTAACATTGACTAGTCACTGACGGTCATAACTCGCACGTTCAGACCCAGTTTTTCGGCTGACAGTCCAGTCTTTAAACACTTTAACAGCTGCTCTTGAACATTTAACGAATGCAGTTGTTTTGCTGATACTCGCTCCATCATCATGGCTCCAAGGGCCAACAATCATCCCACGTTCAAAGACTGTTAAAGTCGCATCGTTTATCCATATCTTCAGATGAAAGCACTTCTACTGCCGTGGTAAACAACCTGTTTTCCTATTTATAATGGTCTGGCCCTCTAGAAACTTCAGCGCGAAATCATGGCTAATTTGCCTACAAACGTCAGGTGGTCATAATAATCTGGCCACTCAGTGTATACTATTCGAGAGAGACTGACAAGTGCTGTAATCGGGATACATGTAATTAGTTTGCTTCTGCGGCCATAATGACTACGAAATTTGGAGATGCAATGGGAATCATCAGCACGAGGAACATTCGGTGGGAGTTGAAAAATATAGAATACCCCAGGAGAGCTGCTGCCCATTACCCTAAGATCACAATGACCAAAAAAAAAAAGGTTAAAGTAGTGCAACTGAACTTAAGAGCAATGAAAACGTATTTGTGGAACAAAGTATTTCGATACACACTTCAGCATCTGTCGGTCTCTGGATATGGAGACTGTCTGGTGAACGCTAAATGATTATATTATGTCAATTGTCTAAAATGTGCAATTGTCTATAAATTGTCTAAGATGCTTTGCTAAATCCGAATGGGGTGCAACTTTTAGAATTAGTTGAATCAAATTCTTCTTGTACTCGTAAACAAACTGGTCAGAGGTTCGTTCATTTTCACATATCGCAAATTTTCCAGTGGAGTTGGCCCATAGTTTTATTTTCCACTGAAGTTGAATATCCGTACAGGAATATTGTTCCAACCGTTTAATGAAATTTATTTAAATTAAAAAAACTTAATTAAATTATTGTTTCTATCCTTAAATTGGACTAATAATTACTTGGTTTTACATATCATTAAAGGTATACGGTGGCCCAAAAAAATCTTACTCACTTTGAGAGCTGAGAGCGGTTTTATTAATGAACAGATAATGATACAAAGGGAAGTCAGTAATAAGTTACAAATAGATATAGAAATGAAACAAATAAAAGTACCGATTTGAAAATTGCTTTTATTTCTCCACATATCTCCCTTGTAGCGTGCCAATTCAGTGACACGCACAGCTACGAAAACCCAAAGCCCTTTACTAGTATCCTAAACCTCAAAATTACATGTCACGCTTACAACTAAGGTGAGGGATTATTTTAATCACCGCTAAGAAGGGTCAAAAATTAGCTTATTTAGGTTTTTTAATTCCCTTTTAAATCTTTATTAATCTAAAATGAAGTCTGATTAAATCAAAAAAGAAAAAAATTAATTCCAAGCGGATTTGTTGCTTTTATTTTTTTTTTTAACTTCTTTTTTAGAGGCAGAAAAAATATATATATATAAACAATGGATACATAATTAGAAAGACACTGCTGAGTTACATCAGACGAGTTCCCTTTTTTTGAGCATAAAATTACGAAGATCCTGACGATGACCAAATTTGTAGCGCAAGAGGAGTGGAACAATGGATAAAGTCCAGTACGAAGGATTTCACTAAGCTGGATAGTCGAGTAAATAGTTCAAAAAACAAAACATCGAACAAACGCTTGGAACTAAAAAAAAAATTACAATAAATAAATATTAAAAAGAAAAAGGGGCACTTAGATGATTGGTAATTAACATAAAAGAAAGAACTAAAATCGAGTAAACCACGTGATTGGGGAAAATAACAGCTCCACAGTCTCAGGAAGATTGAGGTGAATCAGACTGAAGTTGGTTGGTGAAAAGTTCGATGAAGAACTAAGGCTGCTGTATGCGAGAGAGGGTGGTTTAGATTAATAAGCAAAACAAAAAAAAATAAGTAAAACTAAAGGCCTAGTTGATAAGAGAAAGGAGGGGGAAGAAAAAAAAAATTAAAATAAACAAGAACGGAAATTGGTTAAATTCCGTAAATTACAGGATACTTACCTCGTCACGCACAAATAAGACTAAAGATAACAGGGACACAGAAACATTACTACACTAAAAAAAGGGAACGTAGGGAAGGAAAACAACGCCAAAGGACACACAGGTAACTTTTCTGCAGCGACGAGGAAGAAATCCTTTAAAATCCTAAAAGTAAGGGTTAAAGAAAAAGTCAGAATAAAATACAATAGGAAATTTCTCAGTTTCATCAAAAAAATCAAGAAAAATAAAGAAAAGCACATAAAATTAAAGAGAAAATACATCAAACTTAAAAATCGCCGAGTCGAGTGAAAGTCCAAATAGCACAAAATGCATCGAACATCAAAAGTTATTTTTTGTTAAAAAAAAAAAAAATGTTTAAGTTCACAGGCCAGTCCAATTATTTCTTAAAATACTTTGTGAAAAATGTTTGACTCACGCAGGCAGTCAAAGGAGAACCAGAGGGTAAAAGAAAAATGGCGATGGACTCCACAGACGGTTGTTCCATTAGGCATCCAAATTACGTTGGTCCAATTTTGAGTTTCATAAACCAAAAGGAAAAAAAAATCTTACTTTTTCGCAAATTCTTCATCGAAAGCGAAACAAGTTTCTCTGGAGGACTGACATCGTCAAGGCAAATATCTTGTTGTATCTTCGAATGAGTTGCATAACGTTGGCGAACACCATGGTCGGTTAGCGGCTAAAATCTCTAACAAAAAAAAAATGGATATCGCTTGGCTTTTGATTCCTTAACAAGTCAGCGAGACGGCAAATTCGAAACGTGAAATAATCATTGCATCATTGAGGTCGCAATAGACCTTAATAAAACTTGAAGAATAAAGTCCTATCCCGACTAAGACTCACGCATTATATATCGAGAATATGGCCGATACATGTTTCGGTCCAATTCCAACTACAACCAAAGAAGGAGAAGACTAATAAATGCGGACGAGCTTGTCCGCTGTTGTTGTCTCCACCGAACAAAACTAAAAACTGCCAATGCCAAGAGGAAAACTGAAAAACCCAAAAAGTTAACAATTTTTCTTTTACGCATGCGTATGAAACGCTCGAGGTAGCACGACATTGCGAACGCCACGCGGTAAATTAAAAACAATGTTCAAAAAAAAAATTTTAAATGCTTGACTCCACGAGCAAAGAAAAATTTGAAGAAAATTATTGTCAACCAAGAATGAGATAATTTAAACTACCCATTCTTGGCAATTGTTAGTGTCTAGAAAATCTTAGCAAATAAATGATACTTTTCTTTCAGGGAAATTCGTTTATGTATTGTTTCGACCACATTTCGAGTGAACTCAATAAGAAAAAAAAAATATATTTTTTTTCCCGGAATTATATCTAAATAAACCCATAATTATTTCTCACCTGGTACCCAAATTCGATCCTGTAACCTTTTATCTAAGCCATAAAAAAAAAACACGAATCAGTTTTTGGTGTGCTCAGGGATATTTCCTTATCGAACGGAAGTAAATTTCCAAATTATTTAGCTTCGGGAAAAAGAAAAAACGTATAAAAGACTTCAAGGGGAATTTATTTTCACACCCTCAATATAAGTCTTAACGATTTGGGTAACTGCCCCTAAGCAAATATTCCAGTTTAAATTGCGTCTGGCCAGACTTAAATATTTTAGTGTTTAAACTCCCTTCTATAGGAAGTTTAGGCAGTTCCGATTCTTTACTAAACGCCTCAGAGAGCGTCGAGTGAACCCTTTCATTCGTGTTACGCAGGAGGGGGCCACATTAACCTCCCAAAAAAATACGAAGCCAAATTGGAGCCTTCCATTAATTAGGAAAGAAAAAAAGGTACAGAAAAGCACAGACCGTCGATTTATTTGCCAAAGATAAAAACCACACCTCGAATAAGAGCATGGGTTAGAGCTGAAAGATTACGGTCGCGTAAATAGACTTACCAGTAGGCCGATTTACTAGATTAGTTAACAAAACTTTACGATCGGCCAAAAAGAGCCAAAAATAAGCAAAAAAACGGTCTTCGTTTTTCAAGCCACGTAAAGGCACGTTACACCCTGTAAATGAGGCACTTATCCCATCGTTTCAGAAAGCCCTCAAAACCAGCAGCATAAAATTTTTACACTGCTTTCTGAACCAGTTGGTGAGTTCCCTTTGTACAACTTGGAGCAAGGTAAGGGCTAAACGGAGGATGCTTGAAAACTTCCCAGTTGAACTTTTGCGGCATCTCAGTCGTCTTGTAGGTAATATGAGGACGCACGTTATCATGCAATAACAACACGCCTTTGATGAGAGGTTCTGGTCGCTTCCGTCGAATGACATTATTTGAGGTTTTTACAGTAGAAGTTGGCATTTACAGGTTGCTGCCAAAATGTGATAAGAAATATGCCCTAGTGATCCAAGAAGACTATGAGCATCATCTTTCCAGCGATGAAGTTATACAAAATAAAATTCACCTCCTGGTTCAGACAGCAGCCCAAACAGTTTTAAGCTGCTGGTTTTGAGGAGCTTGTAAAACAATGGGACAAGTGCCTCATTTTACAGGGAGATTATGTGAAGAAATAAAAATAGTTTTCAAGTCAGTACTCTTATTTGTTTCATTTCTATATCCATTTGTAACTTTAATTACCGATTTCCCCTCGTATTTTAATTTGTTCATATTGGCAAAATGCAGAAATGTTTCCAATCATAAAATATGCAAATCAGTTTATATAATTTTTTGGCCGCGAAAATGACTGGTTTTGCCTCACTGCAAACTTCATCATGGGACCGATTTTCTTCGAAGAACAGAACTATGGTGTTTGGTAACGGTGATAATCACAAGTACCCGTTACCCACGGATTTTACAGGATCATGTCATTTCTGGCATCAGCCAACGAGGCATATTAGGAAAGGTAACATTACAACATGATGGCGCGCGCCACGCATAATCATCACTGTAAAACATTTCTTGCTCTTAGTTTTTACAGAAGACGGATTGGTTAGTCGGAATGTTCCAATAGCGTGGCCTCCTCGATCCCTGACCGTAATCCCAGTGACTATTGGTTATGGGGATTTCTAAAAAGCAGGGTTTATCTTACCAGACCAACAACTGGGTTGAAAGACTCCATTAGAAGAAAGATAGCTCAAATCTCAAAGCCAATATTGCAATCTGCCGTTTTCAATATCGTTAATCGCTTAAGTTTGGTGATGGAAGAGAAAGATAGCCATATCCAGCAGGTTATCTAATGAAAACTGTAAATCCCTTATTTGAATATTTGATTGGAAACATTTATCATTATGCGAATATGAAGAAGTCAAAAATATCATTAACATATATTTAATAGATAAATCGTTATCAGCTCTCAAAGTGAGTAAGTTATTTTTGGGCCACGCAGTATATTTAATAAACAAATATATTAAAATTATTTAATATATATTATTTAATTTAATGTACACCCATAATTTTACACTTGCACAAAAGATATACAGCCCTAATAAAGAATAGCGTGTTTATTCATTGAAAAATTCAAGAAAACTTAGACTTGAATACTAGTAGCTTGGTTTCTAAGATATCGTTCATAAAAATTCTATATTTAGACAAATATTATAGTGGACAGATCAGAAGATAAGGCAAAATCGGTACACTACGTAATCTATTTCACTTCTTTGGATTGTGTTCTCATGATGGCAGGTGACATGCGGAGAAGTTACAATAAATTTTTGAAATTACATCCCATTTATTAGCTACTAGCTGATATACCCGGCGTTGCTCGGGCTCCTTTTTGATGAAATTTTGCAATATCTGAATGTGAATATACAGTGAAAATGAACACATGACAAAAGGTTAGATTTAATACAGTAAAAATCATATTGAAAAACCGAAAAGAATTCTTTTAAAATGCTCCCAATACATGGCGCTCTCAACTATGGCCTTCTAGCAGTTCTATCACAGATTAAAGAAAACATGTTTTCTCTATGTTTTCTTAAATCTGAGATTCTATCCGACTTCTATATATGTGTAGAATAATGCATGTGGTTTCGAGAGAAGAAGGAATAGAATGACAATAAAACAATACTTTGATCTGACTTTTTTTCAGACCTGGCTGTGGCTGTAGTTCTCGACATATTTGAGTTTGGAAGAGCTTGTGGCAAAATGTAGGCTTTATTTTACCACAGTCGCCCCATGGGAAGAGAAGATATAATAATTTGAAATGTTTATGGTAAATGCCCTTATTTAAAAAAAAAGTATCGTTCATTACTGCAGATGGACTTATTCTAAACTTGCTGATCACCGATATAGAATAAGAAATCATAAAAAAATGACTTTAAAAAATCATTTATTCATCTAAATATTCAGCAATTCCAAAATTCAACGCGAATGACGTCCCTACCGTAAATAATTTCTTGGCAACGTAATCATACTTTAGATGTGAACTCGCCTTAATGTGGCGAACTTCGACGATACAATGGATACCCATATTCACCCATTATAGTTTGCTCTACCAGGGTGCTAGGATATCTTTTAGAGCAATGGCTATCTTGTATGCAAGGAGAGTTTCGATTTAATGTATATACTCCGATGCAACTACATGTACTTTAACCCGGTTGTTGGCCACTTCCCACGATTTCGAAAACTACGCTGAAGCGTGGCCGACTCCTCTTCATCTGGTGCTCGATAGCCGGCTTCAGTTCCTTCTATGGGGCTTGTTTTATTCCTTCATGGATGTACATGAGCGTTTTATTCTAATAAATAATATTTGATTAATTTTCCATTTTCTGATAATATTATCTATTAGACTTATCTAATCCCATTTTTCCATCGTTTGTTTCTGTGTGTTTTGTAATTCCAACAATCTGAGCTGGGTTAGTCACTAATTGATAATCTATTGTTGCATTCGCATTTTGCTCTCGATATCTTGAAGCCAAACTTGGGCATTCATCACTTCAAGCAAAACAGTGCGAGGGCGAAACCGATACAGCGCCAAGCGAAGGGACTGCTTTCTCTGCCGCCTTTCCACTATTTCTCATTTACAATCACACACAGACAACCGATGTTATAGCTATAGACAGTGGCGGGTTTAATGGTAAGCGGCCGCGTGGGGCCCCGGAATACCATAGGGCCTTGAATGTTATAAAAAATAGACAAAATTATCGTTTAACGTATAATTAATTAAGTAATTGAAAATAACTTAATTTATTTTATGGAAAGAAGCTTTAATTTAAAAATCAAATAGCAGTAAATTTTGAGGGCTAGAAAATTGAGGCTCCTAACTTCAGTTTGAGGGCCCCAAAATTTCTTCTCACTTGGGGCATCCACCTAACTTGAGCGACCTTATTATTATTAATCCCTTTAAAACTTCAAGCGTCCTTAAAGCAAGCATTTAATATCACCCCTTGTTGACGCAACATAAAAACACAAACAGTCGATTGTTGATAAAACGACAACTTGCCGATAATTGTTGGTCCGTGCATATTGTTGGTGAGCTATCTCCTATTTTTTCGATAATGTTGCCATGTGAATATAGATTAGAAGAGCGTAGGAGACCAATGGGAGGTCGGACGTGAACGGAATCTAGCCGTGACAGTCCCCGGGTCTTCTAGGTCCTCTGTGCAAAATTTCATCCTTGGGGGTTGCCCGCTTCAGAAATTATGGAGTAACAAACAGACAAACAAACAAACAGACGGAAAGTGCGCTAAATTTATTAGCTATTAACAGGTACGCCCGCTAATAACTTCAGGTGTACATAACAATTCAGGGGGAATCATCATCTCGCTACTGAAACTTTGACATTTGTTGTAGCTTCTCCGCATGTCATCTGCCATCCACAGAGTAGCAAAACTAGCTGCTGAAAATTCACTTTTAACGGCGGAAATCTCATAAACGGTTCGTTTTCCGAATCATGTTTATAAGAACTTTTGAAGTGAAACTACTTATGTGGCGACAATGATTTGGCGAGTGAAATGCTTAGAATGAAACGTTTTTCGCTTTACGGAAGTGACGTAGTTCCAACCTTCATTGTTTCCAACAAACATGGAGATGGAGCGCGACCGCCGAGAAAGAAGGCCTCCGCATTGAAATGCAATACATTGTCTATTGAAAAGCCTCATACATAGTGCAAATGTAAGGCTTATTATATTATTTTTATGATTGTAGTTATGTGAATCAAACGGAGAGTTCGCCCCCAAAAACAAGCGTAGTGCGCATGAGAACGTATAGAGCTCGTAAACGAACTGAAGAAGCAATTCCAAACATAAAACGGAAGCTAAAAAGCTATAGGAAAGATGCAACCCTCCAGGATCGCATCGATCGCTGCGAAATACCGCCAACTGGTGTCAGAAAGTAGTAACATCGTTAGGTAAACACACGGTGTAAGACATTGGACATTTTAAATTACAGACAATTACAGAAAATTAAAGAACACCTGCTTTCTTCAAGAAAGTGAGTATGACATTGCGGTGCAATTTTCAATCGATTGTTGATTGGGAACGATTGTTTAGAAAAAAAAATCAGAAAAGGAAGAAATTATTTTTATTCCTTTAGAAACCTCTCAGTAAACTTATTTGTTAATGGTGGTGTTTTTTATACATAGGAGGAAATATTGTAGGCTTGTAACCTGGATATTTGGTGGTAAAAAGGTTTACCATTTGCAAAATGTCCAGAACAAATTTTAGAGTTCTTATTTGGACTCTACGTAGTCCCGTTTTCTCTACCCAAAAACAAACAAAAATTATTACTTCTTTTAATTTCTCTCATTATTAAATGAATTAAATTATCAAATTACACAGGCCTACGATAAAAAAAAGGGAATTGATAGCTTAACTTTATGTATTTTTTTGGTGCTGATTTCAAAAAAAAATAAAAAATAATGAAAAATTTCTATCACGTCTGGAATTCTTGAAAAATTCAATTTTACTTGGATGAAGGTTAAAGAACTTGAGACTAGCATGACAACAAAAGAAAAAAAAGCTTGGGTTGCCTTCAAAGATGTCGTCAGTAAATTTCTATTTAGAAGTTGTATTTCTATTTATGTTGTATTTAGAAGTAAATATAAACACAAAATCTTAAATAATTTCATCGCAGGGCCCTCTTGGAAGACAACTGTGTCTGCTTTTCATCCACGCCCTCTTTTCGTGCGTCTTTTTCGTCTTCCGTCACTTGCTCATGATAATCTTTCTTGTTTGAAAAATATTAACTGATATGCTTCACAGCTTGAATCTATATTCTCCTCCTTCCTGGATCTTTCCTTAATAAAGGAAAACTAAACATAGACTGTATTCATTTTTATAGTATCCAACCACACATCAATAATTTCTGCTATAACGTTTTTCTACCACGGCATTAGGCACGCGTAATGGTCGTTAGCTTTTCTAACAGTAACTAGAGCGCGCCGAGCATCAATTGAATTTTTACTTACAGGGACTCTAATTGAATTAAGGTTGCAACTTCCCTATTGGGCGCGTACGAAATTTTCGAGCTCGTAAATGACAGCAGTTGGAATCAAATCCGCCATATACATCTGCAAAATGGAAAAAAAACAAAAAATACCGTGAATATAACCACATAGCACCCCGCAACAAAAAGTAATTTTAATAAAATAATGCAAAGCGGTGATGAACAGTGGATTTGTGCAGTCGGTCGTTTGGTGTTGCCATTTTCTTCGGATTTTTTGAATTTGACTTCAGATTCGGATAGACCATCGAAAATTAGAATAGGAATGTCTCTAAGATCGACCCTCCGTCTCTTTGAAAGTTATTTTTCGATAAAATTGAGTTTAAAATTTGAAAGTAATAAATAATTTGAATAAAACATTTGATTGTTGCGGAGCGAAGACTATCAGTAAAATTCGAAGCTCAGTGAATGTTGATTTAATGAAGTCATTCCGCGTGAATGTCATTTTTAGGGTTTTATCATCATCTAAAACCCTATTAACGACGGTACAGATGTATGTAGCAGGTATGTCACACGCCATAACTTTTGGAAGGATTGACCTAGAGGCTTGAAATTTTCTACACATGTATACCCTATACAGAGGACGGAGCGAAAAATATAGCGAATCCTCTAGGGTGGACCCACAGATATATAGTAAATAGATCGCTAGAACCTGCATATTCGATGAAGCCAAGCGCGCCATATTGCTTCATTGCAAAGATTATGGTGTACACGTTCTTATGATTTTATGAAAAGTTTTTCCAACTATTTTAAATTATAGCCGGTAGAAATTATGTTTAGATAGGGCTATTCTGCAATTGGACTTAGAGGTCTTTTTGTAATCTTTGTTTAATATCATGTTATTTAATTTTCAATTAAATTAATTATGTATTTCTTATACCCATCAGTTATTCGTTTTTGTTTTTTTTTCACCTACAGGATTATTGATAATCTTGTTTTCTTTCTCACAGAAAAGCAGTCTATATTTTTTAGACTATGAATATTTAACCTGAATCGTTTCAAATAATATTTAAAAAATATATTTAAAAAGAGACTTTTTTTAATAATGCAAGCAACAGGCTGACAAAAACACCAGTAACTTTTGACCCATACAAAAAGACCCATGACTTATGGCATAACATAAATATTCACAAATAATGACATTTAAGAAGAAGTGGTGTAAAAATGACTATAAATTTTTAAAGATGGTCAATCTATTATAAACTGATCTATGAACAATTTTTCCATTATTTAATGCCTTTACTTCGTATTGAATCTTTATGTTCAAATATTGTTTGTGATATGGCTTGAAAAGTGTAGTGAGGTAAGATGGCGGCAAATGGCTTCACTAGCGACAATGCTAAAGCTCAAGCTCTGGTGATCTATTTACTATATATCTGTGGGTGGACCAAATCATGTGTTTTTGTGGTTTCCCCAACTGACTTCCTTTCAACTCTATGGAGTTTTGATTTCGTTTGAGCAATTTGTGACGTCAGAGTTTGACTGTTTGACGTCAGAATTTAAAGAACTCTATTTGAAGTATAGCGAATCCTTCCGGTACTGCTCGTAACAATTTGATACCATAACTTTTGAAAGGGTTGACCTAGAGGCTTGAAATTTTCTACACACGTAAGCTCTATACAGAGGACGGTGCGAAAAATATAACGAATCATTTTGAAGAGCATTTAGGGTTTGAAGGGCATCATGGCTGGAAATAATAGTAGTAGTAAGCGAAAACTTAAAACCCTTTCAATTCACGATAAAGCTTCTGTAATCCGGGAAGTGAAGAAGGGAAGAAAGAAATGTGATGTGGCCAAGAATTTGGAATTCCACCCCGCACATTATCTACGTATCTAAAAAACAAGAATGTGATTATGAAACACGATGCTGACGAACAAAACACCGAATGGAAAAGACTATGTTATTGAAAGCCGAGCAACGTGACACCGCCAAACAAAGCTTACCGATTTCTTTCCTTAAAGGTAGGTCAGTTTTCATGATACATTACATTAAATGTACACTGTAATAACGTTATTTTACATCCTTTTCCTTAACTCGAAATTTCCCTAAGTCGAATTTTTTTTGGTGGTCCCTTCCACTTCGAGTTAGAGAGAGTCGACTGTACTTAAAATAGATTACTAAAAAATTTAGCTAAAATACACGAAAAACTGGTATAAGGCTCTTAGGTCTCCACAGGGGCCCTGAAGCCCTTTACTTACTTACTTTTCAAACCCGCTTATCCGTTAGGGTCGCGGGGGCAGCAGCCCTATGGAGGATCTCCAGCGATCGCGATCTTCCGCCATCAGGCGCATGTCCTCCCTGGTAATATCCAAGCGACTCGAACCCAGATTCTCCATGTAGTCTAGCCACCTGGTTCTAGGCCGACCCCTTGGTCTCTTACCCACCAGCTTGGAAAACAACAACTGCCTAGGAAGACCAGTTTGCGGCATCCGTATCACGTGGCCATACCAGCGCAACTGAGATCTCTCAATGCGGAGAAGTAGCGTCTCAACACCTAAAGATTCCCTTATTGTGCTGCTGTACACTCTATCTAGTAGGGTAACACCTGCCACACCTCTCAGAAATCTCATTTCGGCCGCTTGTACCCGCGATCGCACTCTTTCGGTCATTACCCAAGCCTCATGACCGTAGGTGAGAATGGGGACAAAGATAGATTTGAAGACGGAGAGCTTGTCTTTGTTACTCAGCTCGCGTTTCGTTACCACGGATCGCCACAGTTCACGTCTGACACAGCTTGCTGCACCGATCCGAGCATCCAATTCTTTCTCCTGCCGTCCATCACTCGTGAATGCAATCCCGAGATACTTGAATTTCTCCACCTGTCTCAATGAGGCTCCCCTAACATGGAGAGCGCACTGAACAGGCTGTCTTGAAAGGACCAGAACCTCGGTTTTAGCCACACTGATCTTCATCCCAGCTTCTTCACATTTGGCTGCAAACCGGTCTAGTGCATGCTGAAGGTTCGTGGGAGAAGACCCAAGGAGGACAAGGTCGTCAGCAAAGAGCAACCTCTCCACCAGGCAGTCGCCCACACAAACACGCTCATCGCCTCGGCTGCCCCTGTCTATCCAGTCCATAAAGGTAATGATCAAGAGGGGCGACAGTACGCACGCTTGGCGAAGTCCAACACCCACGGTGAACGGTCTTGACTTATTGCCATTTATCCGGACACACATCTCAGAGCTTTCGTACAGAGACATGATAGCAACCAGTAATTGCCCATCCACTCCATACTCTTGCAACACTTGCCAGAGCTTCTCCCGAGGAACTCTGTCATATGCTTTTTCGAGGTCCACAAAGCAAGCATAGACCTCTTTTGCATACTCCCAGGATTTCTCAAAGATTTGCCTTAGAGCAAAGATGTGATCCGTCGTGCTTCGGCCAGGTCGGAAACCACACTGCTCCTCCGACAGTTTGGAGTCGACTATTTCCCGACTTCTCTTCTCCAGACACTTAGCGTACACTTTCCCAGGAATGCTGAGCAAAGAGATGCCTCGATAGTTGTTGCAATCTCTCTGGTCTCCCTTTTTGAAGATAGGGATCACGATTCCTGTCTGCCATTGCTTAGGGACCTGTCCAGATATCCAAGCAACCTGACACACTCGAGTCAGCCACAGGATACCATCCTGATTTAAGACCTTTAACATCTCGGACCGGATTTCATCATCACCTGCAGCTTTGCCAGTCTTCAGGGACTTAATTGCCCATCTGACTTCTGTTTCAGTGATACTACCGTGACTATTCTTCACTCCAATTTGCACCTCGTATGCCTCAGTTGTTGTCGTCACCGGATTAAGAAGAGATGCAAAGTATTCCTTCCACCTATGCAATACGCTCTCCTCCGTTTTCAGAAGCCTCCCATCTGAACTCTTAATAGTTTGTGATGAAAGAGACTTCTTTCCACGGAGGCGGCGCACGGTCTGCCAGAACACCTTGTTTGCCGAACCATAGTCTGCCTCCAATTTCTCCCCGAACTTCTCCCAGGTCTTGGCTTTAGCTGTTGATACTGTCTTTGCTGCTGCTTTTCGCGCCTCAGTGTACCGCACTCGACTCGAAGTTGACTTATTTGCAAGCCATAGCAAATAAGCTTCCTTCTTTGCCTTGACAGCTTCTTGGACTTCACCGTTCCACCACGCAGTCCTTTTCTCACCGCCCTGCGCCACACTCAGCCGCTTACGACCACAGCACAATGCAGCCGAAGTAATCACAGCTGTTTTAAACAACTGCCACTCCTCTTCAACAGTACCACGATCACTGGGAAGTTCTTTGAAACTTGAAGATATGTTATCTGTAAAGGTCTTCCTCACAGCTCTATCTTCCAATGCCTCCCATTTGATGCGCCAAGTATTTCGCTTGGTTGGCATGGATTCAGAGAACCGCAAATTGCAGACAACAAGGTGGTGATCAGTTGATAGTTCTGCCCCTCTTCTCACACGAGTATCCAACACTGATCGGAATAAGTCGACTGAAACAATTACAAAATCAATCAGTGACTTCTGGTCCATTGCATCCCTGTACCAGTGCTGGAAGAAGGTGTTTGTGATGGAAAGTCCATTGTTGCAACAGAGATCCAACAAGCACCTCCCATTTGCATTGAAATCGGGGTCACCATTCCTCCCAATCACGCCCTTCCACGTTTGGTCATCAGCCCCTACGTGTGCATTGAAGTCGCCCATCAGGATGACAGAATCTGCACTCCCTCTCCTGCTAAGAGCAGCATCAACTTCATCTAGAAAAAGTGGGTACTCTTTGACTGCATTCGGAGCATATGCAACGAATCGAGAGAGAGAGACCGTTTCCCTATCTGAAGCCTCAGGAGACACAGTCTTCCACACAAGGGGGTCCAATCTGCAACATAATCTGCCAGCCGGGGACTTGCGAGTATCCCCACTCCCGCCTGGGCAGTCATGTTATGGTCGACACCAGAGTAGAAAAGCTTCCACCCTCCTTCTAAGTCCACAGTTCCAGAACCCGGACGTTTCGTAGAGGTAATACCTATGATATCCAGTCGATACCGTTTGGCTTCCTCCACTAACTCTGATTCCTTTCCTGTCATGGAGAATACGTTCCAAGTGCCAATTGACAGCACCCGATCCCGTTGTCGCTTTACCAGTTTCTCCTCCTGGGTAAAGGCATGCGCTGCCCCCGACCGTTTCCCCAAGCGCATAGCGAGTGCACTGGTGGGGCTTCTCGGAGGCATTGCTCCGAGATAACAGCCGGGAGACTGTCGACTATTTTTCGAACGAGATCCTCTGCCTAACTCCCGAACGCGAGTGACTTTAACCTGCGCCACACCCGAGGCAGTATGAATTCTCTCATTCGTCGACATCATGAGATATATGTTTGTTTGGATACTCTTCGTCTCACTTCTCAACCATGACCTTTCTGGTAAGGGTGACCCTAAAGTAGCCGTGCTACAACCAGCATATCTCACAGAATCCCTGAGTAATATATCACAGAGTAATATATCAAACAAATCGTAATGACGAGATAGATGCGGTTATTCATTACTATTTTCGTCAGTCGATGAATATGGTACATGCCATGAAAAAATCATAAATTTTATCTAAATCGGTTCATTAGCACGTCCACAAATGGCACCATCACGACCCCACCTAGCAATTTTCAATGGACAGATATATTAAGTAATATGTCAAACAAATCTTAATGACGAGATACAAGCGAATATAAATTACTATTTCGGCCAATAAATATGGTTTAGGAAATGAACCATTTTGAAAATTGTTGCAATCGAAACATTGGCACGTGCACTAATGGTACCTTTATGACACCTTCAAATATTTTCAATGATAAGATATCGCATGTAATATATCAAACAAATTGTGATGATGTATCATAAATGAATATCACGTAAAAGTAATGATAGTCCAAATTGGTATCAAGGAACCTGGTTTAGTGGAACCATTAAGGTTCATTGGAACTTTCAATACCAAAATATGGCATGTAATATATCAAACGATTTGGAATAAGGTGCCATGAAGGATTATAACGTAAAATTATTGATAGTCCAAAATTGGTTTCAAGGAATCTGGTTTAGTGAAACCCTGATGGTTCATTGGAACTTTCAATGCTAAAATATGGCATGTAAGATTTCAAACGTCTTGAAATGATGTGTCATGAATTAATATAAAGTAAAATTAATGATAGTCGAAATTGGTTTCAAGCCACCTGTTTTAGTGGAACCATTATGGTTCATTGGAACTTTCAATGCTAAAATATGGCATGTAATATATCAAACGACTTGGAATGAGGTGTCATGAATGAATATAACGTAAAATTCATGATAGTCCAAATTGGTTTTAAGGAACCTGGTTTAGTGGAACCGTGATGGTTCATTGGAACTTTTAATGCTAAAATATGGCATGTAATATATCAAACGACTTGGAATGAGGTGTCATGAATGAATATAACGTAAAATTAGCGATAGTCGAAATTGGTTTCAAGGAACCTGGTTTAATTGAACCATTATGGTTCATTGGAACTTGCAATGCTAAAATATGGCATGTTATATATCAAACGACTTGGAAGGAGGTATCATGAAGGAATATAACGTAAAATTAATGATAGTCCAAATTGGTTTCCAGGAACCTGGTTTAGCGGAACTATTATGGTTCATTGGAACTTTCAATGCTAAAATATGTCATGTAATATATCAAACGACTTGGAATGATGTGTCATAAATGAATATAACGTAAAGTTAACGATAATTGAAATTGGTTTCAAGGAAACTGGTTAGTGGAACCACCTGTTTTAGTGGAACCATTATGGTTCATTGAAACTGCAATGCTAAAATATGGCATGTAATATATCAAACAAATTGGAATGATGTGCCATGAATGAATATAACGTAAAATTAATGATAGTTGAAATTATTTCAAAGGTACGTGGTTTAATGGTATCATAATGGTCCATTAGAAACTTCCAATGTTAACATAGGGCCGTTTAAAAATATAGTTCCGCGAATGGTTTAGTTTAACCTTTCGGTACTTGGTTATGTCATTCCTTAATGGTTTATTATTATTGGTGTTCCTCAGGGTTCTCCCCTGGGACCGCTGCTATTCAATATCTACTCTGCAGACCTAATAGCTTCTTTACCAACTAATGATGTTCAAATTCTAATGTATGCGGACGATCTTAAAATTTTTTCGTGCATTGACAGTTGGCAAGACTGTATTAAAATGCAAGAAACGTTGGACTCAATTCTCTCCTGGTCTAAATCGAACGGATTAAGTCTTAACTCGAGCAAATCACACGTAGTTTCTTTCTCCAGGAAAGTAACAATTTTTTTTTGATTACAAGATTGGTCATGATATCATTGGGAAAAAAGATGAAGTTAAAGATTTAGGCATTTTATTTAATTATAACTTATCTTTTACCCCGCTTATTGATAACATCATAAGAGATGTCTCCCGTAGAATTGGCCTCTTGAAAAGGCTTACCGCATTTTTCAAAAATCCATTAACTATCGTAAAATTATTTATTTCTATTGTAGTTCTTAAAGTTACATATGGTGTGTTAATTTGGTTTACTCATCACACTTAAAACTTTTTACTCCTACAAAAGAAATTTCTTGCATTTTTAAATTTTCTCTCAAAAAAATATAACAAGCATGATCTCAATATGGAATTTATAAATGTGTTTACTCTTTCCAATATCCATTGGTAATATTTTTCTTAATGTCCTTAAGATGTTTGTTTCTGGGGCTGTTTGGTTGCCCGAGGTTCTGTCATCTATCGGGCTGTCAGTTCATAAAAAGAGTCGTCAGAAGTGTCTTACTTTAATAACTCCTAGTACGAGGACAAATATTGGTGAGATTACTCCTTCGTATAAACTTGGTACATTGTATAATAAAAACCTTTCTCATAAAGATGTAGACATTTTTAATGACCCAACCAATTCTATTTTTAAGATTTTAAATATCTAATTTTGATTTATTTGTTCCGAAATGTAATCTTTTTCTTTTGATTCCTCCCCCCGCTTGGGTTTTACCACCTGTAGGGGCAGTTTGTATTTGCTTGTACATTCTGATCTGATTAAATTAAAATTAAATTAAATTAAATTATTATTATTATTATTTTTAGTTTTTTATTTAATGCTAATGAAATGAATAAATTTTTCTTTTTAGTTTTTTTTTTTAATTTATTTTTTAATTTTCAGTTGAAATCTATGTGTACGTTTCCCTAACTGAATTTTTTTTTCTTACCTACGTACTGAAACTGTAATTTAACGTTTTTTTATATCATTTTGTTGATTTTTTTTGAGATATTAATTATATAATTAAAATAAAATTTTCGGTTTATAAATATTTATAATGCCTGTCCGCATTAGATCGGAGTTCGTCAGTTCATTATTTTTAATTTTCAATTATTCTCAATATTTGAACACGCAAACTTATTGGAGTAATAATATCCTACAGTATATCCTAGCGGGTGGACAGGACTGTACCCAGGTGGTGGTGGGGGGGGGGG
>JAHWFO010061155.1:2047583-2064937 GCA_023313115.1 Rhysida immarginata
GTGGTTAATGAGCGGTCCCGAAATGGCTTCGAACCAGGAACCAGTGGGGGTTCACCATTTCTGGATCATCACAGCCAAACAATTCTTTTACAAAGAAAAAATATTCTTTTAAAGAGGAGTCCGTACTTGTCGAATTTATTGAATTTTGTTCGCTTGTATGAATATTATAAGCATTTCTTTATTTTTATAATAACACTATAATTATATAGTTTATAAAAATAAAGTTCATGAAAGTTATATTATATAGTTTAGAAAAATATAGTTTATAAAAATATTATAGTTTTTAAAGTTCATTTCCGTTTAGAAAAATAAATTACTTGTTTATTTGAATTTACCCACCCGCTACGATATTACGTATTACTCCAATAAGTTTGCGTGTTCAAATATTGAGAATAATTGAAAATTAAAAATAATGAACTGACGAACTCCGATCTAATGCGGACAGGCATTATAAATATTTATAAACCGAAATTTTTATTTTAATTATTAATATCTCAAAAAAATCAACAAAATGATATAAAAAAACGTTAAATTACAGTTTAAGTAGGTAGGTAAGGAAAAAAATTCAGTTGGGGAAACGAACACATAGATCTCAACCGAAAATTAAAAAATAAATTTAAAAAGAAAAATTTCTGGGCGGTGCGGCAGAGATGGTACTCAATGGAACATGGTTGTGCGCATGCGTTTCTTTTGGGTACAACAAAAACCTGATAGCACGCAGGCCAGCCTATACCAGGGGGGTGAAGCTCATAGCTTTTTTTGTCAAACTAAGATGGCGGCGCTATGAAGACTGCTTGCTAATGTTTTCTGCATTTTGGCGTTTAAATGACAAAGTTATAAATATAAATGAGTAAATAAAATAAAATATTTATGATGGAAATGGATAAAAACAAATTAAATAAATAAAAAAATAGCTAAAATTTAATTAAAATATAAAATAAAACAATAGATTAATTAAATGATAAGCATATACAATAAATAAAACAATAAAATAAAGTTAATAATTAATTAATTAAATAAACTTGGCTAAATGAAAAAATAAAATTAAATAATTAAATGCACAAATTAATAAAAAAAATCAGTAAAATAACAATTAAATTTAATCATTGCGTCAGCGAAAATAAAATTAATTTCACGTATTGCTAAATCGGAAATATCTTATCTTTTTTTATATACATAATTGATTTTACCACTTTGTAGACTCGCATTCTGCCCTAATAACAGTCCCAATTCTTTTGGGCGATGATATTAGTAAGGTCAGGGCAAAATTCCTGTGTAATATATTTCTAACACTTTGGATGCATTCAGTGAGATCTTTTTTGTCCTTTGTCAACGGTTTCTGTATTCTATTTATCATGATTGCCCATAGATTTTCGATTAGATTCATGGCAGGCAAATTTTCTGGACATTCCAGGACACTTATTTCTCTTTTCCGATTTTTTGGATGCATAAGCTGGTACACTATTTTATTTGAAAATAGCATCTTCAGATGAACAGATCTTCTCAATAACTGAGTGACAAAGAAATCCATCATTTCTGTATAAACTTCTGTATGGAACCAGCTGTTCACAAAAAAAAAATTCACCAACACTTTGACTATTAAAACAACCGCATAAATCATGTGGTTTTAAAAGGTATTTTACTTTTCGGTTGACAGTTGAAGACATAGAATATCTTTTCTCTCTCAATATACGATTTCCTTTGTTGAAAAGAAGACAAAACATGGGCTTATCACTGAAGATGATCAGTGAGCACATCTCGGGGGTCTAATTCTCAAATTTTTTGGCCCAGTGAAGACGTTTTTTTTTTTCTTCTGAGTGAGCATTAGAATGAAACAAAATCTTGAATATGCATTGCATTTAAATACCTGCGCGAAATCTGTTTATTTAGGAAGGCTGATAATATCGCACGAATTGTAGATATCAGTGCATCTGTCAGTTTCAGTGATCATAGTGATAGATATATACAGTTCCATCATTTAATGAAATCTCTTTTTGTTGATGATTTGGGATTCTTTAAAATATGAAAAATTCTCCGTCCGATCTTCCATTTCTGAAATACTTCCTGATTATTTTCGAGAGGCGTGAAGAAGTGACACTTTTTAACCTGTATTTTCCTAATTGTATTTTTTTTTTACTGTTTCACCTTGTGTCAAGTTTTTTTGCAATTAATTCAGTGATTAAAACTCGATCTCTTTTCTGAGACCTGTGGAATTTTACCTATTTTTGTAAATTGCTTTTGATTATCTATAACAATTATTTATGTGTTCATAATTATTGGTCCCCCCACTAATGAAAAAATGCACAATCCCATCATACGGTAATTGGATCGTGCTCTAAAATTTACATACTTGGAGTTTTATTTAATAAATTTTTTCCATTCCAAACTTATGAAACGTACTCTAAAATGCCTACCAGATGCTTTGTGTATGGGTGCACCAGTGGCTATGAGAATTCTGAAAATAGAGGGGGAAAGTGCCACTTTTTCATTCCTCCCAAAAATAATCAGGAATTATTTCAGAAATGGGAGCGTATGTGTTTCCGTAATGATCGACGTTTAACAGAGAAGTCGAGAATTTGCCACGAACATTTTAAAGAATCCCAAATCATTAACAAAAAAGAGATTAAATTAAATGATGGAACAGTACACACATATCACTATGATAAGTGGAAATTGGCAGATGATGCATTTCCATGTGTGTTTAGCACAATAGGCAAAAACACAATTCCTGATATATTATGGAATAAAACTACAAGTGATGATGGCAATGTTAACATAGAAAGTATTGATCACATACAGGTAAAAATAAAATTTTCTTCTCTTCACCATGTTCATTTATTTAGACAAAACCATAAATCAATCTCTTTCACAGGTTCCTGCTTCTTATATCCAAACTATTGAAAGTGTTGATCACAGACTGGATTCTCAGGTATAATAATTTTTTTCTTTACTTCACCAAGTTCATTTGTTTAGATAAAACTATAAATCATTCTCTTTCACAGGCTCCCCTTTCTGATACCAAAACATTCAAAACCGTTGAAACACAAACACAAACAGGCACCAACTATAAAGCTCTGTATCACAAGTGGTGCAAAAAATATCACAGAATAAAAAGAGCTAGGATACAAACTAAAAGTCCTACAGATAATGGAGTGTACATCTCGTACAAAACTTTATCTGCCCGGGAAAAGCTTTATGCTAATGCATTGGCACGTAAGTCAAACACCAAAGGACCATCTGGAATAAGATATAAACCAAGGCATCTAGTAGAATCCATGCTGTTGGCTTGTAAAGGGAGAAAAAATTATGAATTTATCCCGAAGAACAACATCCAGGTACGACATCTTTTAAAGAAAGAACAACAATCCAGTACTGTCTGTAGCCAGTACTGGTTATACGATTTAAGAAACTTTATTATCAATATGATAAAGTGAGAGAATGTAGAAATTAATTGCTTTGTTTGTGCTTAGGTCCTTCCATCTACACGAACCATCCAGAAGTTGAGATCAACAATCAAAGATAAAACTGGCCTTAACAATGACGTGCTGTCCATCATGAAAAAACATTATCATCTTTGCCAGAGAGAGACAGGTTTCTCATCATCAAATTTGATGAGGTGTACTTGAATTCATGTCTGCCTCTTGGTTCAGCAGATACATCATATCGCATAAAAGGGCTGGATGAGGACAAAGCGACATTGAGCATGGACAAGCGCTTACAAAATAGAGCACTTGTAATCCTAGCAGATTCGATCAACAGCTCCCACACCTTCACAGTTGGAAATTTTTTGTCTTGTGGTAGCCTTTTAGGTAAGAGTAACAGGTTGTTTGCTTGATAATGAATTGACAAACTATGTAGGAAACATGAAATATTTTTAGGCTCAAGACTGGCTGCCATTTTAAAGACTGTCATCCAAGCAGTGGAAAACAACTGTGGTCAGGTTTTAGGATTAGTATGTGATGGTGCACAAACTAATAAGAATGCTTATAAATTGCTTGGGGTAAAAATCGAAAATGGCTTCGTGGAAAACAGTATACCAAATCCATTTGATGCCAATAGATGTATCTTCTTTATGCATGATGTCCCTCATTTATGGAAATGCATTAGGAATCATTTCATTAAGAACGTTCCACATCAATTTAAGGGTATGAAAGTATTTTTAATTAATAAATAATTTTTTCTAATAAAAAATAATTCATGTTATTTTTATATGTTTTTCAGGTAAAGAAGTTAGTTTTCATTTTGTGAGAGCATTGTATGAACTTGATTCAAAAAACCCCCTTCATAGAATATGCCCCAATTTGACTGCCGATCACATAAAAGTTGATCAGAGTTACTTGAAAATGAAAGTTTCTCTTGCAGTACAGGTTTTCAGTAACTCGGTTGCAGATGGCATTAGATTTTATCGAGAACGTGGGGAAGCTGTTATGAAGGGATCTGAGCAAACTGAAACGTTCATCAGATTCCTAAATAATTTGTTTGACTCGTTAAATGCTACAAATCCCCACAATGCAATCACTTCTCATAGTGAACTATTGCAAACATTAATGAATTCGTACAGAATCTTTACATCGTCAAGCATTAGCAATTTTGCTACTGCCACAACAATGGCAAACCTAAGACTGACAATAAAATCAGCAATTGACATTAGCTTGTTTTTATTGAAAAAACAAAATTTTCAATACATTTTAACATCAAAAATGAATCAGGATTCTGTTGAATTGCGATTTAGTTCTGTAAGAGGATACAGTCCGAACGATCATCCAGATGTCATGCAATTCTCTCATATAAATGCCATACAAGCAATTAGTGGACCACTGCAGCATATTCTAGGAACAAATAAAGCAAATGTAAAGGCATTACCAGAAGTTAACGAAGCAATAGTGGAAGATTATCGTGAAGACTTTATTAGGGAGCTCAGGAGAAAAAAAAATCTTAAATCCTTTGAGCAAAAGAAATCCTTGGACTCTAAGAAAGAGTGCATTTTAAATAATGCAATGTTCTTGGAGGACTGGGGCTTGGAAGAAATTACATTGTTGCCAACCGAGAGTGAGTACTCACGAAATTTTGATAATGTAGATTTTGTTACATATTACATACTCGGCTATGCAGTGAAACAAACAGAAAAGGAGATGGACTGGTTAACATGTCTAAAAATGATGAAGGCAAACCAAGAATCTCAAGTTGTTCCATCAGATCTTATAAATTATAAAGAATTTAGTAAGTTAAAACATGGTTCAGCAAAAATTTCAATATCCATAATAAATCTTTTTTTTGTTTAAGTGCGAGTCAAAATATTAAAATTGACTTTTTTTTTTTACCAACAGATAATGGGCATTTAACAAAACCATCTGCACCACTATTTCAGTGTATGAAAGAAGTTGACAAGCAAATCATGAAAGTATGTCAGCCTGAGCAAATACGTACAGATTTATTAGAAAATCTTTTGCAAGAAATCCAACCAATTATTTCTTGGAAATCTCTATATTGTTCTCATTCTCATGCTGAATTGTACTTTCCAACCTTCATAATTAAATATGTAAAAATGAGAATAGAACAGTATTTAAAAATGTTAAGCAAACAATATGCAAACAAGAAATTAAAGTATGCCAAAAGAGTTTTGAAATTATCGTAATAAAAGAAATAATGAATTCACAAAAGTGAAATTTATTTGTACACATATCTAGGCCTTTTGTTTATTGCACATGAATAAATTTCAAATTTCAAAAATTTCAAACAATTAGGTTATTTTTTTAATATAATCTACAACAGTTACTTTTCTACTTTTACTTATTATTCGTTTGTCCTAAAATTACTAAAAATAAAAATAAAATAATAAAAAAGAGAAAGAAAATAAGTGATGTATAATAGTTAAGAAGAGAATAGTAAAAAAGACATCACAAAAGAACAAAGGGAATAAATGATACGAGGCCTTTCGGTCATTTTATTTACAAAGACATTCTTCAGGTATAAAAATTTTTTTGAAAGTATAACTGAATTCTTTTCTCAGTAAAAGATAAGAATATAAGTTTAAATAGATACATTGTTGAGAGGTATTATTACATCATTTGATTGTTTACATCTTTTGTTTGATCATTTTAAATTGTTATAATCAAAGAATTTTTGTATATTGTTATTTATAATTGATTAAAGGTATATTTACATATTTTTATAATAAATTGATTATGATTATATTTATAAAATATAAAAAATATAAGAATATAATTAACAAATTTTTTTAAATTAATGAGTGAAAAGATAGTAATTAAAAAGATTTATTATAAGATTTAAAATTTTTATTACAATATTTCCCATTTTTTATCTAATTTATATGATTGATGGGCTAGACAATTTTTTGATTTGGTTATATAGTAGCTTTCTTTAATTAATCTTTTTTGCCAATGTTCTTCAGTTCCTAAAATTTCATAAGAAAAACAAAAATCATGAAATTGATTGGGAAAATACAAAAATTTTAGGAACGTTAACGAGATTTCGCTATAAATCTTCACGGTTGTGTAGGCTGGCCTGCGTGCTATCAGGTTTTAGTTGCACCCAAAAGAAACGCATGCGCTCAACCATGTTCCATTGTGTTCCATCTCTGCCGCACCGCGCCAGTAGAGGGGTGTGGGATTCTCTTGCGATGGATAAAGTTGTAATTTAGAGCCCGATGTTAAAGAAATCACTTAGTAATGTATTTGTTCGAAAGTTTAGAAATATATATTTAGTTCAAAATTGTTATGTTGTCCTGAGTGCTTATTCAATAGAATAGAAGAAAGACTACAAATTATATGGCTGAAGACCTCGTTTCAATGTCAGAAGTACACATTTTCGTTTATTGTATAATAAAATACATTATAAAACATTATTTATATTTCTATAAAGCTTTTGTAACAATTTTAACATTTAAAATAAGACATTGTTTGGTTTGGTTTCTTTGGCATTAACGTCCTTTTCAACTGCCATGGTCAATTCAGAACGGCGTTATGGGGCCGCAAATTTTGCCTCGCAAGGGTTCTTTAACGTGCAGTCGGCAAACGACTACATGGGACCAACAGCTTTACTTCCCTTCCGAAGGCAGTGTTTGATCTCAGGATTTTCCCCCTGAAAAAATCCTCGTCGTCCTCGGCCGGGGTCGAACCCGCATCCTCGGGCATCAGAGGAAATAAGACATTGTGCTGTCGCTAGATCATAAACTTGTATTTGTATAAAATACTTTGATTTTTTTAAATAAATCTTTCATGTTTTAAATTATTGTGTTTTTAATAATTATTAGTAACTAATCTTTTTCACTAATTACATCATCCAATGTTTTTGACCAAGAACAGATGAAAGGGGAGGGGGTATTATCGTGCACTTCTGTTCCTTCATCTGTTCTTGCTTTCACTGACTATTATCATGCACTTGAAGTTTCACTTCGGTCGGGTATCCCGCGACACACAAATTTTTTTTGTTATCATCTCGCTGTGGGGAATCACCACCAGAAGTTTGTGACAGGGGTTTAGATGTACGTTGTATAACCGTTTTGCTTAATAAATTTATTCTCATTTGAATTTCATTCAGAACTTGTTCTTACTCATAATGGGATGGCTTTCCTCATTTTTGAGGGACGATAACGTAAAGTTTATAAAGTTAGGGTAGATATACCAGTAGTTGACAGTGCACCAGTAATTGACAATTCACGATTTAAAAGCTTTTAATTAAGTAATAAGGCAAGAAAAGGGACTGGTGTTGCCACCTCGTATTAAACAATGTATTAGGCTTCCCAGAAAAGCAAAAAACTAGGAACTTTGCTCGCTATTACAATGAACCACTACGTGAGGGGTTGATTACTTGAATTTATTTCATGAATGTTATGCAATATTTGTTACTAATTTTACCTAAACCTTTTTGTGTGATCAGTAGTGGACATTACTTCTAGTATTAACAGAATTTCTGATGACCAATTTGTTAACTGTTTTAACCCACCGTCAACTACTAGAACCCAGATATGTAGTTTCACTGGTAATTGACATAACCTTTTAATTATTGATAATTTCTGTGTTTGAAAAAAAAACGAACAAAAATATACTAATGCGACATAGAATGTAGGATAATAATAAAGAAAACTTGATGTTTTTATGTGTAACTTCCTAATTTCCAGTAATTGATCTAGATGCGTCAATTATAGGAACTTGATTGTCAATTTCTAGATCAGCCAATTTGACATAAATCTTCTAGGCCCTATTCGCCGATTCTTTTTGTTGGTCCTGAATCTTGTCACAGAGACGATCAACAGATAGCCCAGGACAAGTTATCTTCCAAGAAGAAAACTACTATTCTGTTTACTATGATGAGAAGTAGCATTTGCAAGTAGGAGAACAATCGTCAAAAATCAATTTTTTCTACCAACAATTTGTTGGCCAAGATATAATGATATTGAACTGCTGGAAAACACGTTCATTTTCTATGTTTCTTGCACTCTACATTGGAGTGAACTGATTTTATTTATTATTTCAAAAGGAAAAAATATAAGTGGTCTATATGAACAACATAAGTTTTAAAAAGCATAATTTTAGTTAATGTTAAATAATTTAGACATTCTTAAAAATGCTTGATTTCTTCAGCTACTTTTGAATGTTATCAATTTTTTTTTGTAAAAATAGTTAACAAAACTAGGTAATTAAATTTTGTCAATTACTGGTGAAACTGCCTTTCAATTTCTGGTACATTAACTGTTAACTACTGGTGATTCCTGCATTAGTTAGGAAAAAATTTAATTACTTAATAGCTTTTAAAGATATAATAATTGTTTAGAAATTGGCACATCCTGCACTATATTTGCAATTTAATGGTATAACTAGAAAAATTTCAAAATGCAATTTGATTTACGTACACAATTTCGTTTCACAGCAATGTCTTAAACTGTCAATTACTGGTACATCTACCCTACTGATTGGTTGATTTTTGCCTTTAAATATCTTCTAATAAGGTTTTTTTCTTTTAAGTTTAAGCTATAGGTTCAAAACTTCGACCTATAGATTTGTTCGGGAAAACTCAGATTTTTTTGTTGTAAAAATCAAAATCTGTTGTAATGATATTTGTTTGTAAATGATTATTCTATTTTTTTATTTAAGTTTTTTTTTTAGTTTACAGACAGTGATTGTTGAGTTTATATTGTTTAAATAAATGTTAATAAAAATCTCCACGTCATAATCGCTGTCTGCTGTAGTTGTCCCTCGCGAATAATTTTCGTGACCACGAGGATGTTGTGTTGCACTATTGTTAGTGTTCTTTTCGTAATTACTGTTTTTTTTTCATTCTAACAGACCACTTCCAGCTTCGGATTTGACCAGTCCTACTCCCTCTTGGTCCTCCACGTCTTTACCAACGCAGCCATGGCGTTTCAACTTTCATTTCATTCCATAAGCCTTCAGTTGTTTCTTTAAACATGGGAACCTACCATGTTCTTTTGGTCCAGTCGATAACTGGCGAAAAGTTCCAATGTCTTGTAAACTGCTCCTACCCTGCCGCTCGATGTTTAGTTCGTTACTATTGACTCTGACAGGTGAATTTCTCACTTTCTGGCGGCATCCATCGAGCAGCATTTGTTTGCGGGTTTACTTGGAAGGTAATAATGAAATTTCTTTTGATACTATTTCAACAATAACGCGTATAAGGAACGCCATGCTGCACGTTTCAGTTTTTTTTTTATTAATGATTAACTATTACTTCATAGTCATCCTTTAGACATAAATGGAATTTGAAATTTCTTTCTTATTCCTTATAGGGAATTAGTCTGTCTCAATGAATATTTAGATATTTAAACTCAATTCGCACAATGTAGCGATTGATATTTCTCATTACAGTATTTTGCTGTACCAACGTACATTTAAATATTTCTTATTATTTATTTTGAGAATTTTTTTTCTTTTTGTAATGGAGATCACAATGCCAATTCCTCAATTGAATCATATTGTATTGATTATTTCTTTTTGTACAGAATATTTGTATATCATAAATAAATATCTCATTCTTAAACCAAAAATAAAAGTTTTTTAAAGAGCCACGTCTATTATGTTTGAGTTATCACCTCTTAAATTCTGTTCTATTTATTGCCTCCCCCTCTGAACAATTCTGATATTGGCTCGAAAACGCAGTTTTCCTTTGAGGGGAGTGTTAGTTCCCCTATTTCATTCCGCCATATTAATAGAAGAGAAAGTACAACAGCTCCTGAGCCGGCCACACCAACTCCTGTTTCGGCATGGTCGGGCATTTCATTGATTTTGGTCACAGTTAGTGGTTATTATTCAATAAAAGCACGCCAATTCTATTATAGAAGGATCAGACAACGTAACTATGATTCCAGTTTAGCGAGTGCACTGGTGGGGCTTCTCGAAGGCATTGCTCCGAGATAACAGCCGGGAGACTGTCGACTATTTTTCGAACGAGAGCCTCTGCCTAACTCCCGAACGCGGGTGACTTTAACCTGCGCCACACCCGATGCAGTATGAATTCTCATGCGTCGACATCATGAGAATGTTTGTTTGGATACTCTTCGTCTCACTTCTCAACCATGACCTTTCTGGTAAGGGTGACCCTAAAGTAGCAGTGCTACAACCAGCATAATCCCTGAAGCACCCAAACCCCTGACCCACGGTAAGGGGGCATCCACTCAGGGGCTATTATGTCTTTATTTTAATAATAATAAAATTATAATTAAATAAAATGAATAAAACAAGTTATGAATTATTGATCTAAGGAGTTAAAATGATTAATTTAAATTTAAATGTGTTCAGTCTCCTTTTAATGGGGAAAATCGTAAAATTAATAAAAACAAAAAAAAAAAATAAAGTCACCAAATTTTATGAGATGGAAGAAAATTCAAAGGATGTAGTCTATTGAAGATGTTGATGAAATCTTGTGAAGATAATGTTGATAGGGAAAAAACTATGATCTTGAAGGAAGTGTTGTTTTGAGATACAGATGAAATTTTGAAGAGGGTGATCCGAATATTTGGGATAAAATTTATAAAAAAAAACGTTTTCGAGAATATTTCTCATCAGTTGGATCATACATTTTTGAATGGTGAAAACAGTTGAAATAAGAATTTAACAATTGATATAAAGGTGATGAAGCTAAGTTGGTTGTAATTGTTGGTTATGATTGTTGGCTAGGGTGATTGTTGTTTAAATGTAGTGTCCATTTATTGTGTATCTCTATTGATGGCTTGGCTAAATTTTTGTTATTTGTAATGATATTTATTGTTTCTTTAATTAATCTTTTTTTATAATTTTCTTCTTTTATAATTAGACTGGGTTTATTTCTACTATCAACAACATCTTCAATAGACTACATCCTTTGAGTTTTCTTCCATCTCATAAAATTTGGTGACCTTATTTATTTTTTTGTTTTTATTAATTTTACGATTTTCCCCATTAAAAGGAGACTGAACACATTTAAATTTAAAACAAGTTATCCAATAATAATATTGAAATGCATGTACTTTTCAATCCCATGTGTTTGCCTTTTCTAATAAAAAAAAAGGTAACCTGCATAGTGAAATCATGCTACAGATATGCCAGAGCTTAAAAATGTAATTAAACCAATAAAACTTTCTGTATAATCTTGTAAAATTTTTAAAGTTTATTATGTAAGTGGATAAATAAAAAAGTAATTAAAAATGTAATTGTAAAAGTAGTTAATTTTTGTAGTAGTACTTTCAAAGGAATTAGTGTCCATCACTGACATTGTGAGTATTTATACTGTCTTTAGTAATGAAAATGATCTATCAAAACTTTTTTCTTATCTGGCATATTGATGTTTTCTGGAATTACTAAATTATGCATATATGCTATATACTAATTGTTACATTCAGGGCATTTATGAATTTTCTTCATCTCATTTGGGTTTTTAGCAGTCTTAAAAATTGCAAGAAGTTTATATTAGTAGACTTTATAGTCATCAGATATAGTTTTAAAATTTTCTTTTCTTTGTTAATTCAAAAGTTTTATAGTCATATACTAATAATCAATGAAGGATTAATACATAATTTGTATTATATTCATATATACATTGAGTATGGACTGTTGAAGATAGTCAGTTATCATATTTATCTTCACATAAACGTGTAAGAGATACTCCCATGAGTTGTCCTCAAATTAAGTCAGAGCAAGAGGGGATCAAACCTCATTTATGACAACTTAAAACTAATCCAATCTGTTTAAGCTACAATAATATCAGTTTATCATTCAGAATGCATGCAGCAATAAGATTAAGTTGACTAATAAATACAAACTTTAAAATAGAAGGAAGCTTTTTCTCAAGAGAATGAAAAATGAAGCTTTGCACTCTGTTACTACCCCTCCCTCTCAATATGATAATCAAGCTTTCACATCTTTGCAGATTTTAAAGATATAATTTTGAACACGTTTTCATGACATTTTCGTCTGAGATATAAATTCTGTACCATGTTAGACATGACACAAATTTTGTTAATTTTCAGAAATTATTTCCACAATATGCAGTTAAAAATGTACTAAAGCCAGAATTTATTGTAAAGGATAAAAAAACTTGAACAAGAAATATACTTGCTATTAAGACACAAACTAAAAACTAATATGGAAAGGAATATATAATGAAAATTATATTCTCAAAGGGAAAAATAATAAAAATCTTCTCAAAACATATCATTAATGAAGCATTAAAATGTCCAACTAAAATTTTACTTTAATTGCATCAAAATGTTTTTATCAAAAATAAATTGATTCACAATAAATAAAAATGAATATTAGATTTTATTAAAAAATAATTGCAAAAGTAGTATTTTTAACAACAGTAAAATGAATCCATGTTTTGAATTGAATCCATCAACTGTAATGTTTCCAAAACTAAGTACTTCAATTATTCTAGGGATATCTTTGACAATTCTCATTCTAACAACAGAAGAAAACTGAAACTGAAAACTTTAAAAAAAAAAGTTATTAAACCTACTTATAAGAAGGGTGTATATGCATGCTCAGGATGCTAAATAGGATATATGCATACTTTAGTATTTTCAGAAAACATCAATTTGCCAAAGTAGAAAAATGTTTTGATCATTTTCATTACTAAATACAGTAGCACAAATATTACACAGCTGGTTGTAAAATCTTATAAATATAGTAGACTTTTAGCAAAATATTGTAGTATATTATTGAGAATACCACAATTCATTTATAATGGGGTTTTTTTCAAAACTTTTTAAGGATGAAATAACAAGTTCAAGAAAAATCATAAAATAAGGCGAAATCCTTCTTAGGGTAAAATTTAATTTTTTTAAGAAAACTTGAAACGATATATAAATTTCAAATTTAAAATATCAGTATTTCATAGTATTACATAATATTTACAGGAGAGCCAATCTGACACATGAAATACTTGATTTAGCATTCAAGTGGCATTTCCATCCTCTGAAAATTGAAAATGCCTTTTTGTCAATTAAATATGCAAAATGGTTAAAAGTACAACAGTGGCTTGGGGAAGAATCATGGATGTATTTCTCTCTTTCTCGTCAATGACTAGTTGAGGGAGGGGAGGGGGGGGGAATATAATCTGGTAGTTGAGTATAATTTTAAAAGGAAATTAGCGATTGGGATATTACTCCCCGTGCAGCTTGCACGCTCGGAAGAGCCTTGTTCGATCGCGCACTACGATTGCATATCTACTCAAGTTCTCAAAATCAATAAGAGAAGATCTTAATTTAAGTATAATAATACAAGCATAATCTACAAAGAGATTATTTGTATAGGGGATTACAAATTTCTTTCAGATATAGAAATTCGAACTTTGTAACCTTACCTTTTAGGAGGGGAACTCGTGATAAGCAGTTGGAAATTGAACAGAAATCAGAGATGATGTTAGACAAATAAAAGAGGATCAGAAGTAGAATAATACATTAAGTGTACTTGTCTCGGAATAAGTGATTAAAGTGGAATTTGACCCTAAAGAAAGAAAAATTTTTGTGTGATTCAGTTATTTTTAAGATTTGCAATAGGTTGTAATTGTTTTTGTTTTCAAATATTTTTGTTATTTAATGGTCAGGTTTGCTCACTATCTCTGTCAATTTCCCGGAAATGAAAGTGAAAGGGGGGAAATTAAGAATTCCTATAGAAAAATATTTAAGAATTTTTTAAGTCCAAGTTCACCTAATAAGCAATCAATAGCTAGCAGACAGAATAATAATAATAATCGGAAAAGTTCACTTAATCCTTAAAGTTAAAAAACGTTAATATTGATTCTATTTACAGCATAAAACTCTCGATTAGTCACACCCTCTAAACCGCTTCGAATTAACTTAGACAGAAAATGCAATAGGTTACAAATGACTTAAGATATAAATTAAAATTTTAAGATGAATTAGTCAGTGGGTGTAAGACGAATGAAAAGGATGTTTACAAACTCAAAAAATAACGCACTGAACTGACTAATTCGATTTCCTTCACTTCGTTTACATGCACACTTTCGATCCGGTTCGAAAGACAAGTTTCAAGTCAATCCTGCAAAAAGTGGCATGTAAACAGGCTTCAACATCCCGATCCGGATCGAGTTCAATCCCGTCGAAAGAGGTGGTTTGAAACCAGGGAAGTATGCCTCAGGAAAGAGGCCAATCAAATAATAATATCCGGATCGAGTTTAAATTTGCTGTTTGGTTGAAAGAAAAAATATAGAAAATTTTAGCTAAAATAAATTCTTGGTTGATTTATACCTCAACACAATAAATATCTATAAATAAATAAATGAATAAATTTTAAAATACATTGCATGTTTAAATTTTTTTTGTAAACTTTTTTATCAAAATGTCATTTTTCCTAATTACAAATTTTCAAATTGTCAATCAAACTGGAGTTTTATATATATATATATTTATCAAAATTTAATTTAATAATTTTTTATCAAATTATAATTATCAAATTAAATATTATATTTATGTCAAAAATTTCAATTTAACAATTTCTATTTTATTAAATTATTTTATTGTAATTTTATAATTTTTATTATTTAATACAATTAAATAAACAATTAAATTGAAGTTTTTGATATAAATCTAAAAATTAATTTGATAAAATCTATTAAAATTATGTTTTGATAAGAATGTATAAAATTATATTTTGATAAAAATACGTATAAAAAACTTAAACATGCAAATGCATTTTAAAAGTTTTTAAGGATTATTATATTGAGGTAAATTAATCAAAAACTTGACATATAAATAACATTATAGTTAACATTATAAATAACCTCAACCTTATTATTTATATATAGAAAATTTTAATTGAAAACAAAATTTAAAGAAAAAATTTTAAAAAATTGAATTTCAGCCGTATTTTAGAGGAAGCGTAATTCAAGTGATAAGGCCGACTGAGCCAACAATGGCGGATTTTGTAGCAGATGACAAAGTCGGGCGTACTTTCCTAATCTAGAGCTTTACCCACAGGGCATCTTATCGGACTCGATCCGGATCGAGTTAGATGCATGTAAACGCGAGGCAATTTTGGATTGACTCAAGTCGATCCGGATCGAAACGTGCATGTAAACGTAGTGTTACTTCCCTTGAATCCTTTTGACCCTGGACCAAATATTTGAAATATTTATTCTTTTGATGGAGTCGCAGATAAATTCATTACGAGTAGGCCTAATCATATTACAATGATATAAAACAGCCTCCATTTAATCTTTCTTATATTTATTTTAATTTTATTTAATTTTAATTTTATTTAGTTTAATTTTCTTTATTATATATATTTTATTTTTGCTTATCTTATTAATTAAAAAAGAAGTTAATAATGAACTGAAGATATTCTTCAAACATAACATAATATTATTTGTCAATATTAGTTTTGTATACCGCAATGGTGGCAGCGTTTAGTATCTATGCCCCAGCTCTATAATCGAGTCACCCCGTTCTGTTCTGATGAACCCCGTGTCTCGAATCACGTTTGATTTTGCTTATTTTGGCAAGTTATTTTATATTGGAATGTTGCCTTACTAACCTGCACCTTATATTGTTTTTCAACTTTATCAAAATTACCATTAATTATCAAAAAACTTTAATAATAATAATAATAATAATAATAATAATAATAATAATAATAATAATTTTTTTTATTCAAAGAACTAAAAACAATTACATTATAACTATCCCGAAGCCTCATATATGGCTTGTATGGGATAATACGATGCATTGCAACAAATACATGTAACTACAAAAACTAAAAATTTCACAATACTATACTACAGACAAAATGACAATATTACTTGATCAGCAACATAATACTTTGCCAAAATAATTAATAATATTCTTTCCATCTATAATATGCTGCTTTTATAAATTTAAAAGAGCTCAACGTTTGAATCCATTTTGGTACCGTATTAAAAAATGTTGGGATATAATAGTTTCTTAGCTTTTTACCATAATTATTCATAATTCGTGGAACAATAAAGGTTTGCATATTACGCAAATTGCGTGTGTTTACAGTTTTATACGCCAGCTACTCTTAAAAAAGTTTTGCACAAAGATGATATACTCATATAGATCTTGAAATTTTAAGATTTTTAGCTTTTTGAATTTCTTATTAGTGTCTAACATAATAATAATAATGTAACAACAACGGGGAGATCCCACCAGTCAAACCGGAGGGAAAAAGCCCAATGTTGTCCCCCAACAGGCAGAGGCCCAAAACGGGGTTAATGAGATTACAAAACAAGTCAGGCAAACGAAATCGAAATGCCCAGGACCGATAGGATTTTAAAGAAACCGAGAACGAAAAGGAAAGCATTTGATTTCTAAAGAAGCCTTTCATTGTTATGAATTACATGAGGTTGCTAAGGAAGCCTCTGGCTGCTAAGCAAGGCGTACTTCTAAGGGAAACGTATAGTTCAAACTGAATAAAACTATCTGAATGGAGAAAGTAGCATTTCTCTACAGATTAGAACATATACGAATCCTTTAATTTGTTAGCATTCCTATTTAATAATCTTTCTTCAAAAACTATTGCCAACGCTTTTATACTGTACATAAGCATGTATCATTGAAGGTATGAGTAGCTACTAGCTGTTGTTAAAATTTACCTAACACAAACTAAATATTGATAATATAAGGCGCAAGTAGTTACATGCCATATTTTAGCAGTGAAAGTTTCCAATAGTTTCATAATGGTATCATTAAAACACGAATCATGGAACCAATTTCAATTATTATTAATTTTACGTTATATTCATTCATGACACGTCATTGCAATTTGTTTGATATATATTACATGCCATGTTTTATCATTGAAAGTTCTAATGAATCATAATGGTTCCACAAAACCAGGTTCCTTGGAATCAATTTCGACTAT
>JAHWFO010061155.1:2064947-2093754 GCA_023313115.1 Rhysida immarginata
ACTATCATTAATTTTACGTTATATTCATTCATGACACATCATTCCAAGTCGTTTGATACATTACATGCTATATTTTAGCATTGAATCATATTTTAGCATTGAAAGTTCTAATGAACCATAATGGGTCCACTAAACCAGCTTCCTGAGAAACAAATTTCGACTATATATTAATTTTATGTTATATTAATATTCTATATTATATATTCTATATTATATATTAATATATAATTATTACCGATTTCGACTATTAATAATTCTGTGGTATATTCATTCATGGTACATCATTCCAAGCCGTTTGATATATTACATGCCATATTTTAGCGTTGAAATTTCCAATGAACCATAATGGGTCCACGAAAACCAGGTGCCTTTGAACCAATTTCAATTATCATTAATTTTACGTTATATTTATTCATGGCACCTCATTCCAAGTCGTTTGATATATTACATGCCATATTTTAGCATTGAAAGTTCCAATGAACCATAATGGGTCCACGAAAAGCAAGTATCTTTGAAACGATTTCGACTATTAATAATTCTATGGTATATTCATTCATGGCACATCATCCCAAGTCGTTTGATATATTACATGCCATATTTTAGCACTGAAAGTTCCAATGAACCATAATGGGTCCACGAAAAGCAAGTACCTTTTAAGGCTGCGTACAAGTGTTAAATCGAGTCGAATAAGGGTGCAGACGAATTCATTTGAAAACCACAAATTCTGCTTCAAATGAAACAAATATAATTTTAAATGGATTCGGAAAAAGTTCAAAAACACTTGAATTGAAATCAAATCCATTCGATTAATTCGATTCAAGGAGGCTGATCACTCCTGTAAACTCGAATTGGTTTCATCCGAACGATACCATTCGAAACCTTCGAATACATCCGAAAATAAGCGTATAACTACTTACAAATAATAGCTCATTTCGGTGTTTTTGGCGGACTAATCTATTAGAAATCTTCGGGGACATTCTAAATTCAGTTTCATTTAGTTAAAATACCTAATTGAAATTCAAATATTTCAGAACCACTCGTACGCGTACGACTGCAACGTTAACTTTAACGTTAGAACAATAGTGCTAGAAATGGAACTTAATTCATTATCTAGGTCTTCCATACGGAAACATTACTATAAATATGTTGAGAAAAGGGAAGAAAACTAAGGTATGTTCAAAAGAAATATGTTCAAATGGTTTCGAAAAAATTATTCAAAGGCCAGTCGAATAGGTTTCGAATAAGGTATTCAAAAGCTGTTGAATACAAATTAATTGAATGAATCACACAATTCGTTACAGCAGCCAAACTTCAATGCTAGTTCAAATGAATTCGATAAAGGCTCGAATGACTCGAGAAACAGATCAATTCATTTCGAATTGTTTTAATGTAGATTTGATAGCATGTTCGAATGGTTCAAATCAAAGTTTTCTTGAAATTATTCGACTCGCACGCAGCCTTAATACCTTTGAACGGATTTCGACTATTAATAGTTTTACGTTATATTCATTCATGGCACATCATTCCAAGTCGTTTGATATACGAGGGTTGGGGCAAAAGTTATGGCAACTATTTTTTTTCTTGAAGATACCAGTCCGGTTGGAAAATGTGACATATACAGACGAAAGGACAAGGTGTTAACTACATGTGTGGACAATGAATAGCACGGAAATATCGTAACACACTAATTTATTACGGTGGTATACAGGGCAGTATGGCCTTCACGGTGCAAAAGAATGACAACACAGTACACATAAAGTTAACATGACAAACACGGGCCTAAAGACCCTCGAAGTAGTCCCCTGCTACTGTCACCACACGCTGCCAACGATGTGGGAGGCGCTGAATACCATCAACTGGAACGTCCTTGCTCAGCACTGGCTGACACACGTCCTTGCTGAAACTTTCCTACCCACCGTGCTACTGTATGGTAGGGCATTATTCCCAAGGGCTTCCACTAATTCACTGTGACATTCCATCGCATTTCTCCCTCGGAGAACGGCTATTTTGATGTAAGCGCGCTGCTCAACACGGGCTACTTCCATCTCGAACGACACTCACCAACTGACTGATTTCACAGCCCTCGCTGCGCTATTACCAGCTATCACAAAGCCATCTGTTGTTCTGCATACACACTATGCCTGCAGAACTTCCACACGACACATATACGTTTGTGATCCGTTCACATATCTACAAGAAAAAAAATAGTTGCCATGACTTATGCCCCAACCCTCGTATTAAATGGCATATTTTAGCACTGAAAGTTTCAATGAACCATAATGGGTCCATGAAAAGCAAGTACCTTTGAACCGATTTCGACTATGAATAATTTTACGTTATATTCATTCATGGCACATCATTCCAAGTCGTTTGATATATTACATGCCATATTTTAGCATTGAAAGTTCCAATGAACCATAATGGGTCCATGAAAAGCATTTACCTTTGAACCAATTTCGACTATCATTCATTTTACGTGATATTCATGCATGACACATCATTCCAAGTTGTTTTATATATTACATGCCAAATCTGAGCTTTGAAAGTTTCCCCTGAACCATACAGGTTCCATGAAACCACATACCATTGAACCTATTTCGACTATCATTAATTTTACTTTAATATTCAATCATGACATGTTATTTCAAGCTGTTTGATATAATACATGCCATATCATAGCATTGAAAGTTTCCAATGAACCATAATTGTACTACTAAACCACATACCTTGAACCAGTTCTGACTGATATTGACCATCAAGGAAGACGATCACGTGTCTTCACTTAATTCACAAGCGTTTTCTCTGCTTTAGCTATGGAATCTTAAAGGGAGAACAGCATTTGGCAATGCACAGGCCATTTATACATGGAATCGTAGAGTGAAAAACGTGGTCCCCTAAATTATTTTTAACCTTTTGAACCGGAAGTAGTTCACCGATTTTTTTCCACCAACGAACTCAGTCTTCCGATTTCCCTAAGTTGTCGAATGGCGAAAACGGAAGTCGAAAATTCGGAAGTGTTCGAAAGCTAGAGCACCAACAGACAGACGGACGGACAGACAGACGGACGGACAGACGGACGCACATTGTGAAAACATAAGTACCTATCGGTCCTAAAAATATAAAAAATATAGAAATAAAACTAGTTTACAAACCCAGAAAACTAAGAAATCCCCCCCCACCCCCCCGGGGGGGGGGGCAGAACAAGAAAAGAACGTACAATAATAAGACTAAAAAAAGAGACAACAACAAAGAACAATTACAAAAAAATATATCTACGTTGATAGGTTTTAAAATTAATAACAGAAAATTGGGCATCGTTAAAAACATTACTTAATAGTTTGAATAAAGGATTAATATTGGAAATATGTGTTTTCTACTTATAATTCACTAGCAGAGGCACCCGGCGTTGCCCGAGATAATTACAGTTGTAGGTTAAACAGAACAACATCATGAAGTTAAATAATAAATTTGTTTTCAGTAATTCTACAATTTCCGTCTATAGATGAAGCAGTTGTTCAGATGTTTCCGATGCCCGGATAACTTTTTGCCATCTCTGCCCAATACTCATTCATTTCTTCGCTGGCATTTCGATAGATATGAATTATTGTTATAATCCTTCAAAAGATTTTTATAGGACATAACACCGTATGGTTGTTGGTTTGAAGAGTTGAGTTCATGTATGTTTTGTTATCGGTTATGTCGTCAACTGTAGCTCGAACGAAGGGACTGCGTCCTCTGTCATCTTTCACTCTTTCTCAATAGTCTGCTAACTCTCCTTTATCTCCAGTTACTGATCATTATTAAATATTTCCAAGAAATTGTTGACTTCTAAGAAATTCTACGTATTGTTACAAATTCAATTTTGCTTTATAATTCTCAGAGGTGGGATGGAACCATCATTCTTAATGAACCTACTTATATTGAACACTTTGCCCTTGTTGTTCTGTCTCAGATTAAAATGTTGTCCATCTTTTAAAATTTCCCTTGCCCTTGACGTAGAAGCTCTAATACCCTCCTGCTCTGTGTTCAGATGTTTCCATTGCCCGGATAGATTTTTATCTTTCTGTTGCAAATTTCACTGATCAATACTCGTTCTTTCTCTTTTTTTTGCCAAACACAAATTTTCGCCAGTCGTCTGGACGTTTTTAGGGAGCTCAAGGGAGACCCGTGTGATTCCTTAGCCTCCTCGATAAACACTGCCTTATCCATGTCCTGTCATTGCGTAATCATATTTATGCTCGTTGTTAATAATTCGTTACCCCCTCCCTAAAAGAGGTAAATATGGTTAATTTTGTAGTGCCACACCAGTTAATGTGTTAAGAATACAGTGCAACACCAGTTATTGTGTTAAGTATACAGTGCAACACCAGTTAATGCGATAACAAACTTTCAGCCCCTTCCCCCCCCCCCCTTGGGGGTGGAATTTTGAAAAAACCCCTCTTAGTGCTCACTTACAATTTGTAGAGAACCTCTGTACACAATTTCAAGTTTCTAGGTCTTATGGTTTGGGCTGTGCGTTGATCACTCACTCACCCAGTCAGTTTCTTCTTTTATTTTTCACCTTAGAGATATTTTCGACCTTAATTTTATTTATGTAAGATGCCCATAAGAATTTAAAAAAAAAACATTTTTAACAATATTATTAAAATCAAAAATTTTTTCAAAATGTTCAGTTGGTTTGTACAAAAGAAATTTCGCCAACAAAAAGCTTTAAAATTACGTAATTTACGACACAAAAAGGTCACTTTCTGCGTACAGCCACTGTACCAAATCCAAAGACAGTACAACAGCTTAGGAAGAATGATACTTTTATATGAAAAGATGAAAGGTGATCTGGGACCTCAGTTTTGATGTACTAATCTAATACTATAGGGCCGCAGGTTCCATAATAATAATAATTACAAACGAGAAAAGGGCGCGAAAAATTCCGCGGCCGGGACTTCGAAGAAGGGACAACACCTTTCTCTGGCGCCGCACTTTTGTAATTATACAAGATGCGTCTAAAAAGTTCGGTGAATGGATGGATATCTCGAGCGCAACGCGAGGTAAAAATGCGGCCACCCGCAGGGAGAGACCAATGGAGAAACGGCACGTAGCAAGCAGCGCAAGAAACCGTGTTGCAAAAACTCACGTCAAATGGAAATGGAGCAACGAATAAACATGCAGTTTTGTAACAAATTGGGAAAAACGGCCACAGGAACGCATGAAATTTTGGTCCAGGTGTTCACCTACAGATATACAGGAGTGGAAAGTGGAATCCGTTGCATGACAACGCACAATCCATGTACGCAACTTCTTGGCCCAACGCCGTATAACTGTTATCGCACATCCACCGTACTCGCCTGATCTGGCGCCTGCATACTTCTTTATTGTTTCCTCGCCTTAAGGGGATCCTGAAGGGCACACGTTTTGCAGACTTACCAGACATCCAACGACGTGTGACATATGTGCTTGATCGATCCCAAAAGAAGCCTTTGGTGAAATCATTCCAGCAGCTTTAACGATGATGTCAAAAGTGTATTGTTTCCTCGTAACAACTTTGAGGGTGAATAAAGGTATTTTGTTTCCATGATTTGTTTATTTGTTTTATGCTTCCATTCACCGAATTTTTTAGACGCACCTTGTATATTTGTAAAATGTAAAATATCTTCTGTTCATTAATACCTTTTTTAAGTTGAATTTTCATCAATTTATTTGATAGTTTAAGGGTAAGGAGATTCCCGATTTCGAATCGAGGACTTGAGGTAACTTGTGACTTCAGGGAAGTCCATATGAACATCCTGTAACAGCTTGGCGGTTCATTGTCTGTGGTAGCTCAATTGATAAGAGTGGCGCCAGCGAAAGGCGTGGTCTCTAGTTCGAGTCCAGGTAGCGGAAAATTTCCTTCTCTTTTCTCCTTTCTTGCTGTAGAATCATTATACGAGTTGCTACCCAAAATATCAGAGAATTTAGATATTCCGCCCAAACTAAAAACAGTACGAGATTCTGCCGCTAGATGATTTTGGTGAACCTTTCAGCTACTGACGAAAGGTGACAATAATTTAGCAAGGCCTTCATACCATCTGAGAGAGAATTGGTTATTCATTTGATATTAAATAAATGTTTCATCATGTTAATCAAATTTTTCCGTCTTGGTATCAAATTAACGATCGACTATGGCGAGATCGCCTGATGAAGGACGAAGAAGTCGTGCAAAAGATCTAGCTAGATTGTTTTATAGGTTTTATTCAATGACAGGCCTTTCTTTCTCTTTTGTTTGGATTAATTAATGACTATTCTCCTGTGATCAAACTACCATAATTTTGGGAGTTGAATTCTTTTCGATTGCAGTTATTCTTGAGGAGAATTTTCCATCATTGCGTTAACCACCAAATTGAGGAGATTGGCCTCCAAAAATTCTTATCATTATGTTCGAATCAAGAAATTTCTTGTGCTAAGCTAAGTAATGTTTTTCAGTCTCATACTGTAAACTACTGTAGATATAATCATGTTCAAAATTATTTGTTTTCAAACAAATTATGTCAACATGGTTATTAGGCTTCTCAACAAATTTATTATTTTTTTTAAGGAATATCAATCATTTTTTATAATCTATGAATTGAAATCAAACCTGTCATTTTCATTGAAATTTAAAAATTTTTCTTTCATTATTTATCGTTGAAGTATTAAATCTCTTGAATATAAATTTTTTTTGAAGTCTTATAGAGTTAGATGAAGAAAATCAAATATATGTTTAGTTAAGTACCGCTTCCGGTTTACAGAATTGATCCAAAGTTTATACACTTCTACATTTTTGGTGTAAGGATTAGATACCAAATTTTATCCAGCTAGCTCGTTGCGTTTTGAGTTATCTTGTTCACACACTTGTTCGTATACAGAGACATAATTCCAAAAATGTTTTTCGAACTTAAGATCTAAATTCTCGAGGGCGAATTTTTTGACGATTACAATACTTTCTATATTACGTAAACGCAAAATATAGATGTTTTAAATAAATGAGTTCGAAGAATTTTATTATTTTAGGAGTGTTAAATTTGATTATAGAATAAAAGCAAAAATTTAGTCGAATACAGGGGTTTAATTAAACATTAAAAATTCAGTCAAAATAACGTAATATTAAACTATCGTATTTAAGAAGAGAATTATAAGTATATATAAAACAGAACTATTTTATTTAAAACAAAAAAAAACTGAAAAACGAACAAAACGCTATGTTTTAGTTTGGATGTATAAGGAGACACCGAATAAGTAGCAATAAACTCGATTCGATAAGATAAGAGCGATAAGCAATTATCAATGATGAAATAAAAAGTAGGAATTGTTTATTTCAAGTCTAATATCATGAAGTTCGCTCGTTTTTATTGTAACTGCTGGCACAGCTGTTTTAAAACCTTTCAGGTATGATAAAATACAGTTTTCAATAACTGAAATCTTTTCTTGCTCTGGTTGATGCAGTTTTCAGAAATTTCAAATATAAATTCAGTTTTTATTTAAAATTTATGAAGATGAAATTTCCTATCGTTGAATACCCATTATTTATTTACAATATTAAGCTTTCGTCTGAAATGTATTTTAACTTTTTCACTTAAACTTTATTAAGCAGCACTGTATTCAGACCAGAATCCATAAGAATGAATGCAGCGCATTAACGCCATTACCGATCTCGCTACAAATATCCGATGAAATTTCATCTATACTTATTTTCATCGCTGCTGACGTTTTCTTCATCAGTGGGAGGAGTATCAGACTTGGATTCAAACATGTAGGACTGTATCAAACTTTTTTCTCCATTTACTTTTTTATACAGCTTTTTACTAGCACAGCTGCAAAAGGGGAAGACGCGCGCTGGTAACCAGACTACTTGGCGACGCGTCATTAGGTCACAATCACCGTGCCTGCTTCTCTCCTTGCGCGCATCCAAGAGTGACTAATCATTTCCAATTTTTAGAGATTGTTATCGAATTATCAAAGCAAATTTTATCTATAAGATACCCTTCCCTTTAAAATTGATGAGTTTTAGACACAATTCATATTTGACTGGACTTCCCCTTTAAGGGAGAAAAAAAAAAAAGAGCTGATAGAGAAGCTGCTTGGCATTTGCATCCATTTCCTCTCTTTACTCCATCGCAGTTTCCCACAGTTGTTAAGTATAGGGCTCTTTGGTCTCATTAAGGTCTACAATGTTCTTTATGTTAGACATTGTACTCTTACCATCATCTTGTCATTTTCCAATGAACCAATCACACCAAAGAAAGTCGACCCACGATAAAGGTGGCATGCAAATACGTAACACAAAAGTTTGTACGCGGAATGTTTATTTATACAGGGTGTTTATGAACTCTCTGAACAAACTTTTAGGAGTGGTAGAGGGCCTTATTTTTGAAAAAAATTTGCCAAATAAATTGGGGGTCGCAAATGAATCCTTGATACATAAAAAAATTGTCAAACATCATACATATTGTACACAGGTTGTCTGAGACTTTCTCATAAAATTGTCTATGTCGTTAATATATTTCCAGAAAACGAAGAAATTAGAAAACTTGATAGTGATGGTTACAACGTTTTTAATAAGCAAATATTACATGTTTGTAAAATTATAAAAGGTGTTCAAACAGTTTACCATGAGCAGGAATGCATTCCTCACAGCATCTTGTCATTGAATTTCGAAGATGGCCAAAAATCTGAAGAATGTGGTTTACGACACTCCTGTGGATTCGGAAGAGGAACTGGTAGCACATTGTGGCTGCAAGTGACCATGTAAGAGACACTGCAGAAATTTTTGGTCTTGCCAGAAAATTCAGTGACAAGACTGTGTGAGATATGCATTGCTGCTCATGGTCAACAGTTTGAACACCTTTTGTAACTTTATTTGATTATTAAAAACCTTGTGACCATCAATATCAAGTTTTCTAATTTCTTCATTTTTTGGAAATACTTATTATGAGGAAGTCTTTGAATGTATGATGCTTGATAATTTTTATGAATCAAGGATTCATTTGCGACCCCCAGTTTAATGGCAAAATATATTCAAAATATATTTGTACACAGAGTTTGTATACCCCAATATAAACACCCTGTATATACAGGGTGAGTCAAAAGTCTGTTACCCCCCGTCCTATCTTGGATACCAATGTAGTTACGCAAATTCCAATATAGGGAATGAATAGGAAATTGAGAATGCTCTATCTGATGGAGCACCTTTCATCATCTCAAATATGCAAATTAGGACACATCCAAATTCTATCTCGAAAACCGTAAGAGATTCACAAAAAATTCCAATCCAATTGCACATTTGTTCAACAGCAAATTCCAAGCAAAACAAAAATAAAGTTCACCAAAATCCGATGAGCGGATCGCCCACAATCCTTATTGCAAGCTTTGCAACAGGACATTGGATCTTCTACTGTTAGTGTTCAATCCAGATAGTGTTCAATGTGTTGTTCACTTGCACCATAGCATAATTCCGCACATTTCAACGATGCCTGGTTGTTGGATGATAATTTTGCCTCGCCTCACCAAAGCAGAGAACCATGTTGATCATTTCCTGATTAGTATACTGTGGCATCTTGCTTTGGTTTGATTTTTTCTCAGCCTCAACATGCTTTTTTATAACAATTGCACAGGAAACTGGTGACTTTATGGTGAAATGTGGAACTTTCCAGAACAGGATGAGGATGGTGTATGAAATAATTTGCATGCTTGGCAAATGGTATTGAGAAGAAAAAAAAACACTCGGTGGTTACTTCCGGGACTTGAACCCAGGATCGTCGGACTCTGTTGCTCTTGCTTCCTCCTATGGCCGCTCATCCCTTGCCTCAATCTTGACCGGAATGAAGCTTTTAATGTTGCAAAGCTTGCAATGAGGATTGAGGGTGATCCGCTCATCGGATTTTGATGAATTTTTTTTGTTTTGTTCGGAATTTACTGTTGAACAAATGTGCGATTGGAATTTTTTGTGTATCTCTTACGGTTTTTGAGATACAATTTAGATGTGTCCTAATTTTCATATTTGAGATGATGAAATGTGCTCCATCAGATAGACCACCCTCAAGTTCCTATTCATTCCCTCTATGGAATTTGCATAACTACATTGGTATCCAGGGTAACAGGGTATATACATGTACAGGGTGGCCCAGATTAATATATACAATTTTTAAAAAGGCCGTATGCCTTAAGTATTTTAATACCTACATGTAACTATGGTGAAATACATTGTCAAAGGATCGAAGAAGAGAGTCACACTCTGTTTTCCATGGAGTGGTCCACCATGCGGCCCTCCATGGCGATGCAAGCTTCCAGTCGCAACTTCACGTTGTCACAGGCCTTCTTGCACATGTCTAGGGGAATTTTGCGAAATTCCTCCGTTATTGCTTCCCGAAGCTCTGGAATGTTATGGATCCTATGGCGGTAGACCTTGTCCTTGAGATATCCCCATAACCAAAAATCGAGTGGGGTCAAATCGGGTGATCTAGGGGGGGGGGGGGCGGGACACAACAGGACCGCGTCTGCCGATCCACCTACCTGGAAAAGTTTGATCCAACCAACTCCGCACAGTGAGAGCATAATGCGGTGGTGCCCCATCCTGCTGCCTCCACATGGTGTCAAAATCATCGCGTTGCGTCAGTAGGAGATGCACAGTGTCCACCAGAAGGTTACGGTAACTGTCTCCTGTGACTGTGTCCTCAAAGTAAAACGGGCCGAGCAGTCCATCGTAACTTACGCCGGCCCACACCATGACGCCAGGGCTCTGGTTGTCTACCTCCAATTCAAGGTGTTGATTGGTTGCACGCCAATACACGCAGTTGTGGCAGTTCACATATCCTGAGACGTGAAATTTTGCCTCATCGCTTCATTCCACATGGCGTGCTAACTCAGGATCGTCCTCCAGCATTGCAAGCCAAGTTTCGGCAAACTCCAATCGCCTTTCGGGATCATCTTCGAGCAAGTGATTTGTTAAGCGAGGATGATATGGCCTCAGTTTCAGATCCTTCAGGATTCTTTGAACACTCGTACGAGAAATGTCTAACCGAGCAGATAGCTGCCTTTGCGACTTGTTCTTTTCTTGAGAACTGGCCAACTCATTTTGCAGGCGCACTTTGTTGGCGTCAGTAATAACGGTCTTGGGTCTACTGCGTTTACGCTCTTCAACACTTCCAGTTTCATCAAACTTCTTGTTTACGTTCTTGATCGTTATCAACGAAGGTCTGGGTGTCCCAAGCTTAGCTGCCATACGACGTTTCACTTCTGAGTAATTGTTGGTCGCTGAGTACAATCTCACACAATCTACCTTCTCTTCCAGACTCAATCGCTGCGCCGCCATCTTGATATGGACGATCCTCATGATTCGCACCTTTTTCGCATCCCCTTGCTCACATAACGCGCGCAATTTGAATTGCGTCAGTCGCGCGTGACGCGCACACGGCGCTTTCAAAGATTGTATATATTAATCTGGGCCACCCTGTATATACTGTAGCGTGCAACTGGTAAATTTGTCATACAAGAAAATGGTAAGGTTTTTTTTTTGGGACTTGGGGTTCCTTGTTTCTCCGCTTGGTGCCAATTAGGTCGTGGAGGTACCTCTAGCTTCCTTTTGCTCGTTCTTGTGGATTACTGAGCTGCCCGTACTGTGCGAATGTATTTTCTTCAACCTGTACCAGTGATCTTTATTCTGAAATAGTAAGCATAGGCATCGTCAATCGACACTTTCGCGAGTGGTATAAGGGAGATTACCGTCACCCCCCCCCCCCCTCCCTAGCCAAAAGGGTTCACTCGACGCCTTTTCGTTGCGTTAATAAAGCTATGATAGAATCTCGCGGACGTGTGTCTTTTGAATCGCTTTCTTCCTAATTTCCATATTTGATTATTAGATCGGTTAGAATATCGTTGTCGGGCCATAATATATTTTGTTAAGGAGATAAATTCATAAGGATCTAGATTTCGTTTTTATAACAAGAACGGACTGACGACGTGGAGTAAATTCATAAGAGTTTTATTCAGGCGGGATAAGTGGAAAATGTGCTCTGCGCACTACGCTAGCTGAACTACAACCAAGGCTAAAGAGAGTGGGAGCCAAAACAAATAACATAAAAAGAGTGATGCGCACTCTGGCGTTGAACAAGTAAAATCAATGATAAAAACTCCTTAACATATTTTGATTTAAAACTTTTATGATCAACTTTATGCGGCGTTTGCCTACTTCATTAAACCTTATTTTAGGCTCCCTTACGCTTCATTAAACCTTATTTTAGGCTCCGGGACGAACGAACGCGTCGCGGTTGTCCTTCCCGATGTATTTTACTTCTACCGCTACTTCGCCCAATACTCGTGTTGTGTAGTAGAAAAACATTTAAACGGCTTTAGCTTGTAATATTTTTTGTTAAAAATACTATTGATTTCTTTTTGCAATTAATTGTTAAATCCAACTATTCGTTGTAATTCTTGTGTTTAAATTTTTCTTTCAATTGTTTTGGCTGAGGCGGACGTTTTGTTGAAAAAAATTTCTTCTGTTTTTGTTTCTTCGCGCGAGCGCGCGTGTTAGAACTTTCGAGCTGGTTGCTAGGAGTTATTTGGGTGAGTGAGTGGGTGGATGCAGACAGTCGATGGTCAGTCAGGCTGAGGTTTGGAAGGCAGGCAGTCGGCCCATGCTTGTGAACTGTCGGCGATTGGAAGCTCCGTGCCATGTTGGGTGTAGCTGTGTTTGCTTTGCCTGGAGGGAAGGCTTCACTGCTTGTTTCTGGAAACTGCTTTCTCGTAAAATGATGTCTGCACTGCTTAATTCGTAATGCTAGTGGCTGAATCTCGGGAACTGCCATTATGGAATTCGTTTCTCCTCCGAACACCATACGATATGGTAGAGTGTTCCTTTTTAGACTCCGCAATGGAGCGGGTTGATCCCTCATTGTATGCGCCTACAAAGTCATCCAGCGAAAGCACTGTTCGTGTTTATTCGCATAGTTTAATCGCCTGATTTACGGATTCGACAGTGCCCCAAAAGGAGTTTTTCCCGTGGCTTCATCATAGATGGAACTTGACTTTCATCATTTCCGATCGTCATTACGGTTGGTTTGTTGGTTTATTAGAACTTTTGGCGTCGACTACTAAGTCATTTTGCGCCTTTTACACAAGTTATATCTGTACGCATCCCGGGACAAACACAAACATCCATGCCCACGGCGGGATTCGAACCCACGACCAGGCGGTCTGCAGAACTACAAAGCCTACGCTCTAGCCCTCTCGGCCACCTGGTCGGCTCATCATTTCGGTATTGACCGAGTGCCGAAATGTTTAAAATTTCAATGAACGTTCTTGTGGTTTCTTGTTTTATTTTTCTCTATTGAACTTTTAGAGTGTCAATTATGTTTAACTTTTGATAATGTTCTTTTTAGAAAGCAGGTTCACTCAGTACCTTTGTAACCGTTTTTTTGCATCAAGCCTCACGCCTTCACTGTTCCCCTTAGTAATTTAGTTTTTCCTTTTATTATTTCTTTTTCCGGGCTTCCACTAGGTAAGTTCTCCCTTGTTTTGTAGTTTACTAATTTATTTTCCCTCTCCTTTATTCATTTTCTTTTCCCTACCTATGTGTTTGTGGCTCCCTAGTCTATCTTGTCTTTTCTCTCCCTTTGTTCTATCCTTCCTCCCCTTATTTAGTAAAAGCTTATTTTTTGTTTATAAGTCCTTCTTGCAGTTTTTCTTATTTTTCTATTTTAGTTTTAATTTTTTTCTTTTTCTTTCTTTGACAACCTAAATTTACCTGCTTGACTTTATTTCCTTTTTCTTTTATTTAGCGGATTAGTCTCTTCGAACAGTCAATGGCTATCTTTGACCATCTACTTTGGCAACTTTTCGTCTGTTTTCTTGATGGTGTTGTGGTTTTGAAGTGTGTGCTTGGATTCATGAACTCAACTTAAATGATTTGAATCAATCGGCTGTTGCTACCAACTCTAAAATTTTATTTCCGCTTTATACTCGTTTTCCCTTGAGTGTCCTGCTATTTTTTATTCTGTCATTCCTATTTTTTTTTCTTTTTACAGGATTGTTTTACGACGTGATTGTGTCCTTCCGTCTAACACAAAAATTTGTATTTTCTCTTCAACTAAGAACAATTTCAAGGGTCATTTTTACCCGTTTTTTTTATTTCCAATCGAGATTGCTGAAGCCGCCGTACTGTGTTGAGCGCATTCATCTTTAACCCTCGTACAACGATGTGATTCTTTGCGTGATCTGCTCTTGGCGGTGGACTAGCTGTTCACTTGCTACTTATTCCAAATTATCTTCCTTGTTTGTTTATTTTATTTTTAGTTTTTATTTTGAACTACTTTTAATTAATTCATTGAATATGCAATAAAATTCAATTTTGATTGGACTCCTTGTTCTCCTTTTCATTAAGTTATTTGGGAACATAAAAAAGGAACAGGTATTGTGGGATTTGAATTTCGGGGACCCTGTATTGTTAATATTTGCGCTAAACTTTGCGCTTATCTTTTTCCCCATCTTAATATTTAATCAATTTCTCGAAACAAGGAGTATCACAAGTAATTTTGAATTTGGGGAGGTTTATTTTCTTATCTCTGCCCTAGGCTGAACGTGTAGACCCCAGCATGTTACAACACTCACATGCCAAAAGTCATGGGATAGCAGTGGACTATTTTTCAAGTGGCAGTAGCATAATGTGCAAACTGTATAAATATGCAAATCAGTACCAGTAAGTTTAGTTACGCTATCATGAGTAAGGGGTGAGGTGTTCAGTGTGACAATGGCTACATGACGAAAGCTATCAGTTCGAACGGCCTAGTATGTGGAGCACAACGTATGGGTCATTCAATATCAGAGGTGACTCAAGAATTCAACATCCCACGGTGCACAGTTTCAAAAGTCTACCGAGAGTACCAACTTGACGGCATTACCTCCCACCATGGACAAAGCAGTGGTCGACCACACCTTCTCAATGAACGGGACCAACGGCGTCTGAGTAGGATGGTCACCGCTAACAGGCAACTGACACTACGCCAGATTACATCAGATTTGACCAGGGTGATACTAGAGCTGTATCGATGCGAACTGTGCAACGAAATCTGGTGTCCATGGGATATGGAAGCAGAAGACCCTTACTAACAACAAGACATCGTCAGCAACGCCTCTCCTGGACCCATGAACACATCGACTGGACACTTGACAACTGGAAACATGACTTGGTCTGACGAGTCTCGATTCCAGCTGATACGAGCTGATGGTAAGTTTCGAGTGTGGCGCAGACCCCATCAAGGCCATGGACCCAAGTTGTCATGCACTGTGCCAGCCGGTGGTGGCTCCGTAATGGGCAATTGTGGGAAGCTCTTCAGTAGGAATCACGGCCTACGAGATAGTAAAAGGCCTGTGCATTTGCCTGTTTTTGAAGCTAAAATTGGAAAACTCGAATTTTAAGATTTGTCATGAATTCCTGTCATCTGCCGGCGGTAACAGTAGACTTTATATTAAAAACGTGTTTGAAAATAATAAAACTTATATTATTTTAACCAGATGGATGTATTCTTTTGTTCGCTGTGTATATTCATACGGAAATTCCGTATCGGGAATGAAGACCACTATTCGTCCGCGAATTCGTGCGCATGCGCTCACAGCGGAATTCCGGATGAACAGCGCTGAAGCAAATCGTACGGAATTCCAATTGTTGCTCCGGCGTTTTTTTACCACTCTCGGCGCTTCGCGCCTCACTCAATGAGGCTCATTGGTCACTGTTTTCCGTTACTCGAACGCCTCCGGGGGGCAAGTTAATGATACATACCCCAACCTGTTTGGTTACAGGGGGCAGTTAGTTCCCCCTCGGCCGATTACAGGAGGAAAAAACGCCGGAGCAACAATTGAATTGAACAAATGCGAAAAACAAAATCAACGAAAATTACTCACCGAGAAGATCGTTCTTTTGCCGTTGATTTCCAATTTTTTCCGCCTCTTATGCAATAGTAATACTTCAGCTCTTTCTTTAGAGGCCGGGAAATACGTTTCGATGCCGCTTCAATTGTCCGACAATCTCGTTTGCAAAATTAGACCCAATTTTTAATATCCACAGACCACAGCCGATTACCGCCGTGAGCGCATGCGCACGTATTCACGGACGAATAGTGGACTTAATTCCCGATACGGAATTTCCGGACGAATATACACTTTGTATTTCGTTTTAAGAAAAAAAAAGAAAACTTCAATGTTCATTTCTTAAATAATAAATCTGCTTAAAATAATATAAGCTTTATTATTTTCAAACACGTTTTTAATAGAAAATCTACTGATACCGCCGGCAGATAGCAGGATTTCATGACATAATATTAAAACGCTCGTGTTTTCATGTTTTTACACCAAATGCACAGGTCTTTTACTATCTCGTACGCCATAGTAGGAATGGTTGGCAAAGTCTTCAGAAGTCTTCCAAGGACTTGTGGAATCAATGCCACGTCGCACTGTGGCCTTCGACGGGTTAGAGGAGGTCCCACACGTTATTAGGTGCTATCCCATGACTTTTGGCATGCGAGTGTATACATTCCACGTATCAACGTTTGTGTCATTTGCATACCACGTTTTTCGTGGGTTGATTTTTTTTCTCAAAGATTGTATTTCTCTTCTACATCTAGTTAAAGAAGGGAATTGGTTTGTTTGGTTAAAAAAATTTAATATACCAAATGTTCTATAATAGTTGCTATTACGATACCCAATGAAATGTTTATGTTTAAACAGTATGCAGAATATTGTCTGGATATAAGTAAAAGTAAAGTAATTTGTAGGCGGACAAGTAATATTTTAATGCGTAAATTGGCTATACTGGTTTTAACTGTTAGTCTTCCACTTCCCACTCGCGGCTGTTTTTCTGTGGTACGTGGAGTCTAGTTCGAGTAACACGTGTTTACAATGATTGCACCGATTCAAAATCCCGCTTCATCACAAGGCAAGCGGCTAGCGTATATTCACAAAGCACTTGTTCCCGTTTATGAATACATTATGAGTCGGCAACATGTAACAAAGTGGTATCATGAATTCTCTGGAGGCAGGACCGATATTCATTACCAACACATGATGACTTTCGTCTCTGATGATTTTCTGCATTTGTTTGTTAACCTGAAGAAACATTTTGCTAGACAACGCTCCACGACGATGAAGAGATCAAGCGCGTGGTTCCAGCAACAGGAGCCAGAATTCTGTGATTCTGGGATACAGAAGATAGTACCTAGACTTAACAAGTGTTTGGACAATGGCAGCAATTAAGTCGAAAATAACCCCTGTATCACTAAATAAGTTGTAGTGAACATTTTGTCAAATAAATATTTTTTGAAAGACTACTAGCTGTTGTAGCCTGACATTCTGGACACGCCTTGAACCTTCTTCGAGACAAAACCTCATGTTTATGACCACTTTAGGATACAATTTCTTGGTCAATATCAGGGAAAACTCAAGAAGACCGCTTGTATTTTCATTGCATTTTTTGGTTAGTTGCTATAGACTTTCTACTTCGGATGTCCCCACAAGAAATTAAAGATCTAGTTAATAATAATTGCTACATGGACCTGTTTCAAAGCAATTTTCTACAACTCTTGAGATCAATATTTCCAATGGAGACACAATGAAAGTAACATGGAGCTCATCCTTTACAGCAAATCTTGTTCTGAATTTCCTACATGAGTTTCTGAGCTCACTGTCCATAACTAAAACATTTACAGAGTTATACAGTGTGTGTCTACTATACAACCTCCCCCCACCCCCCATATTAATTTCTGTAGCTTATTCTTGTGACTTTTCCTATAGATCGAAAAAAGAATTATGTCGTTAAAGTGGACAACATGAGGATTGGTCTCAAAGGTGTGGAAAAGACGGTTGGGATATTGAACATGTCTTGTCTAATGGATAAACATGAGCATTCCAATGAATATTATAATACTAAAAGACATAGAATATATGGTATATTAAAAATTTGTATAAGCTACTTCTATTTTCGGTGTATTACATTTCGTGACCCGCTCTGTATCTATCTGTTTATATTTTTAGATAACTCAAAATTCATGATCGCATGATGAAATTCTACCCCATCGTAATGGTCCTTGTTCTGGTTATAAGCGTCCGATTAGTCGATTCGTTGCAGTGCGTGCAGTGCTCTCTTTGCGACGAAACTTCACTTCCTAAACCGACAAACTGTAATTCAGCCAAGGACACCTACTGCGTGACGGCAGTAGGTGAGTATCAAGACTATACGATGACCGTCCGTTCATGCAACACTAAGAAGTTGAATGGCTGTGAACAGGAGTTAACGGGAAAAATCTGCTCTTATAGCTGTAAAACAGATGGTTGTAATTCCGCCCTCTCCAATGCCGCTTTCCCCAATTCCGCCCTCTCCAATGCCGCTTTCCCCCATTCCGCTCTCATCAATTCAGCATTCTTCAACAGCCCAAAATTCATTATATCTTTCTTATTTATCGCAATTAACGTTATTGTTTATGCAAAAAGATTTTAAAATGAAGGTCAAATTTAAATATTACTGCACTTTTATGTTTTTTTTTTGTTTGGAAAAGTATTTAATTTTCCTAATTTTTTTTCTAATGGTTTATGAATGTTTAATTAAAAGTCAAAGAAATGTAATCAAAGAGTTATTGTTGGAATAAAGCTATTCTTTTTCAAGATGGATGAAATTATTTCCTAATGCAGACTTTTTTTGTTCACCATTTTTTGAACTTCTTGCAGAAGGTAATTTTAACTACCTACTACTGAATCCGCTACATACAGTTTGATTCACAATGAGTGTAACAAACTTCGACTTTTTGTTGGGGAGGTCAGGTTGAGTAAAACATGTCATGTATACAGAGGTCGTACTTCAGTTTAGATCAAAATTACAACAGATCAAAGTTTTTACAGATGAGAAGGAGTGGCATGATAATCAATAATAAAGTTTAATGAAGCTCATTTTTAATTTTGTTAGTGTCGTGAATTAAATTATAAATAAAATTAAAAATCACCAGTTCTGATGAGGTTTTGTATGAGAACTGAAGTTTGAAGAACTGGAATGAAGATACATGGATTTGATAGTTGAACTTGAAGGACTGGATGAAACTGGTTGCTGGTGGATGATGTTCTCGATGTTGTGGAATATTGTAGATTGATGCTTGGGAATTGCTGTTTATTGAATAATTTTGGAGAAACTAGTCTCGGATGATGTTTTGTAGTGACTGGGATGATTCAAAATACATGTAGCTACTTTTTGATGATCTCATTTCCAAAATGTTAAAAAGTTTAAAAAGAATTTTTTTTTCATCATCAAATATCTTCACTCCAGTTCTTCAAACTTCAGATCCTATAGAAAACGTTATCAGAACTTATAATTGGCGATTTTTAATTTTATTTATAATTAATTTAATTCACAGCATTAACAATTAAAAAGAAACTTTACTAAACTGAATTATAGATCAAAGTTTTATTAGTGTCGTAGTAAACAGGAAAACAAAACATGGGTCATTTACTTTTTTTAATAAATCATTTCGTTTTAGATTTTTAAATATCATTGCTTTGTTTGTAAATTTCTTTTTGCTTGACGTCACAAAATCCATCTGTTTGCATGATGTCACAAAATCAGTGCCACGGCTTATATTTAATTTAAGAGCATAAAAAGTATTCGATTTTGTATAACAAGTGCTCAAAATATGCGCCTTGAACCTGAATATAAGCATGATATCCACGAATCATCAATCATGAACACGATCTATGACTTTGTAACGTCCTGTTTTATTTGTAGTACGTGTGTGGTGTTTGTATAGTAAATGTTGTTTGTTTTAGCTGTCCATTTTTCTTGTTGATGCAATTGTTTGTTATTGAAAGAATGGGTCGTTATAGGGAATGAGTATTAATTGTTTTAGTACGTCGCTTTCGTGTGTGTTTAGACGATTGTTGGGAGAGTGATTGTTGTCGCTGTTTTCGTGGAAAGAAAGCCAAGTTTTTTTTGGTTGTTGAAAAAGAAATATTTTTTTTTTTTTAAGACCGACGAGAGAGAGGAAAAAAATGTTCTAAGCATCAATGGCGGAATGGTTGAACATAACTTTTCGGAACATTAGAATTTTATACCACAGTATAAAATAATGAACTCTCGTACACCCCGACATTTGTTATATTGATTTAGAGTTAAAAAAAAGAAATAATGATGGTTTGGAATTAATTACCGCTCATGTAAAACTTTCGTTCGTGGTTCAGCGTCGCGAGAGGATTCGAACATGATGCCCAATCACATAGGGAGGAACTACGATCCGCTCAAGAAAATGAATGTTAAGTATTATGTGATAAAACGTTTAAAGTTACATTTTGAATAAATATATGTTCAATTTAATTCTTTTCATTTCGGCATAACGAAGTCAACTCGTGGTCTACGTACAATCCACAGTGAATGAAACACGATAGTAGGAGCGGTCCTCGCCGATGCAGTGGAATATAGTTCGACATCCTCTCCACTGATCAACGTGCGGCTGATGAGAGTATAAGTCACAGTGATTGAGTGTTGCGGTTCTAGCTGAAAACTTATCCGGTGAGCTTTTTCTGAGTTATCCCTTTTCACACGTTGATAGTCATAATAAGGAACCATCTGAGAAGCAACAGTGCATAACTGTTTGATAAAAGAATTATAAGTGCTACGGAAAAGCGCACGTGTACGCTTGGTTTTATCAATATTTTAGGTGTAATAAGACGCTTGGAAACGTGAACTAGTAAGGCATGTTAATTGTAATTGTGAAACGTATGATCAGACGCGGTAATGGTTGTGATTCATATAAGTAAACTGTCTAAGCCATTGGTTAAGTTTATTAATTGTATTTGGCTTGACTAATGATAACACTCATAAGGCCTCTCATCCATTCAGTGGCGCCAAGAGGGGTTTCAGTCCCTCCCCACTTACTGTACGCATAAAAGGCGGGACGTGACGCTTTCTAGCGCAGGGTTATAGGAATATTTGTTCGGGACAGTGTATGGATGATGCCATTTTGTTTGTTATCGTTTGCCTTGCGTACAAGGTGTAATGATTTAATGATATAGAGTCATGGTTAATTACTTATACACCTAGGGTGATAATGTTGAAAACTTTAGGATATCATGTTGATAAAATTGGAGCATGTTGTAGTAGTGCATGAAAAGGACGTCCCACATATAACCATTACTTAGGTTATCAGATAAGGAATTAAGAATTGTCTGTTGTATACATTTTGCGATAGTAATTAATGAATAAAAGGGTTATGGTATTTACAGTATTGGTGGTTGTCTTATTTCAATAGTTATCGGTCCCGAACCCTTGCGTCCTCCTACCCCGGGGTAATAAAAGGTTATCACCCTCCTTTAGTATATGTTTAGTGGGATAGGGGGCGCTACAACTTCATTTTTGCGAATATGGTTGGTTGCATTAATTATGTGTTAGCGGAATGTTCTCGAATATTGATTGTCAATGGACCTTTTTACCCCGAGACTTGGACGAGACGATACGTCATCCCTATGTGGCACGAAAACGAGGCTCGAGGGAAAACCCTCTTCAAAATAAACATTGCTTCAAGGTGAAAAGTGCTTGTAAAACGAAGAAATGAAACACTACTCGATTAGTTTAACAGTTTCGCTAAGCATAATTTTTAGTACAGTAAATGAATGGCTGGGAACATTTAATAACAAGGCATATAACTTTTTTTTCTTTCAGAATCTTATATTTTTGATTTTGAAGGTAATGTTATGAAAAATTATTTTTAAGAGCATGGATTAAAAATATATTCATGTGGAAAATTTATACAGTAATTAAATTAAAAAATTGATTTCTTTTTTGGAAAAATATTGAATTTATTATTTTCGTAAAAAATACTAACATTTTATAAATACTCGGTTTAATGAAGCTTACCATTATGAATAAGTAATTGCACTTTTATACAGGGTGAGTCGAAAGTCATTAGAAACCTTCTATCTTGATACCAACGTAGTACGCAAATTCCAATATAGGGAACGAATAGAAACTTGAGGGTGTTCTATCTGATGGAGCATCTTTCATCATCTCAGATATGCAAATTAGGACACATCCAAATTCTATCTCGAAAACCGTAAGAGATACAGAAAAAATTCCAGTTGCACATTTGTTCAACAGCAAATTACAAACAAAACAAAAAAAAGTTCACCAAAATCCGATGAGCGGATCACCCACAATCCTCATTGCAAGCTCTGCAAATTATTTCATGCACTATCCTAATCCTGTTCTGGAAAGTTCCACAATTTAACATAAAGTCACCAGTTTCCTGTGCAATTGATATAAAAAGGCATGTTGAAGCTGAGAAAAAATCAGACCAAAGCAAGATAGCACAGTACACTAACCAGGAAATTATCAAAATGGTCCTAGCTTTGGTGAAGCAAGGCAAAATTATCATGCAACAACCAAGCATCGTTGAAATGTCGTGCGAAATTATGCTATGGTGTAAGTGGAACATTGAACATTATCTGGATTGATGGAAAGACTTACTTTGTTTCAGATGATTGTTTATAAGCTTCAAGCAACAATTGTCCTGTTGCAGAGCTTGCAATGCGGATTGTGGGTGATCCGCTCATCGGATTTCGGTTAACTTTTTTTGTTTTGTTTGGAATTTGCTGTTGAACAAATGTGCAATTGGAATATTTTTGTGTATCTCTTACGGTTTTCGAGATAGAATTTGGATGTGTCCTAATTTGCATACCTGAGATAATGAAAGATGCTCCATCAGATAGAGCTCCCTCAAGTTCCTATTTATTTCCTGTATTGGAATTTGCGTAAATACATTGGTATCCAAGATGGAAGGTGTCCAACGACTTTTAACTCACCTGTATATTATGCAAACATAAAGTGCTTTTTTTTTTTATTTTTCTTTAATTGTAATTGAACATTTTAAGTTTAAACTAAATTGATCTTTATTTAAACACAAAAAGACTTATTACCACTGATTTATTTAGTATGTGATGATAGCAATTTTGTATTTTATGAAATGCAATTGTTATAGAGTCCAAAGCACAAAAAGTTCGCACAAAATTGAACCGTAAAGTATAAAAAACCGCGACACCACTTCACTTCTTCCTACAGATCCTGGGATTTTCTTCCCTCCAGCCTCGGTTTCAATCGCACAGTGGATGACGCCATACCGGAAATCTCGTGAGCGGGCAAAAGGCCCATTGTTAATGGACTGTATTTTCGCGTTTTTATTGATGAATATATATCGATTTACTGCTACAATTTCAAAACTTTGATCTCCTAAATCTGTAAAGTGAAATAGGAACTAGGTTCGTGTTGCAGTTATTGCTTAAAGCGACCTCTCTTGAGCACTTGTTTTCCTAAATGATATACTCTCTTATCCTTTAAAGTTAATGTTAATTATAAGTTTATAACATAGGTTTCTGTTTACTTATTTGAAATCTATATTATACCGGGTGATTCAGTAAATTTCTGACCATTTCACTCGAATGACGTGCATTAGGGATAAACAATTGAAAGAATATGAGCGCCATATCGAATTTCTAAATAGTTGGAGTTTGTATTGTTGCAACGGCGCTGCATGAAAATCGTATTGTTGAAAAATGGCGCCCGCTTTATCAACAGAGCAGAAATGCAAAGTTGTCGAGGGGTATTTCGAGACAAAAATCACCTGTAACCGTGCAAAGAAAGTTCCGGAAGGAGTATAAGTGTCGAGACGCACCAGGCAATCATGGATTTTGTCACACAATTTCGTGCCACTGGATGTGTTAAAGGCAAGAAAAAAGGCGGGAGCGAAGCTCGTGTTCGAACGGCCGAAGTTGTCGAAAATGTTGGCACAAGGTTGGTCGATTCCCCTACCAAAAAATCTTTTCGCCGCCTATCCATTGAAGAAGGGCTGTCGTATATCAAGACGTGGCGAATTTTGAGAAAGTATTTACACCTGTTCCCGTATTAGATCCATGTTTATCAGGAGTTAATAGACACTGGAAGACAGAAGCGACAACAATTTGCGATGGAGTTTAGAGCAGAAATGGAAGCCAATCAGGACATTGTGGACAACCTGTTGGTGTCAGATGAGGCCTTCTTCCATTTGTCAGGTGACGTTAATAAACAAAACGTTCGTTTTTGAGGTTCCCAGCACCCTCATGAGATCCATAAGTTACCTCTTCATCCACGAAAGATTATGGCTTGGTGCGCGATTTCCAAAAGAGGCATCATTGGTCCGCTCTTTTTTGAGGGCACCGTAACGTCACAAGCTTACCTTAACATGTTGGAAACCTTCTTCATCCCCGAGCTGCGAAGGAGGCATATACCGCTTCGACATCAATGGTTTCAACAGGATGGGGCTAGGCCTCACAACTAATGAAATGCTAGATTTTCTCAATCAGACATTCGGAAATCGTGTCATTTCAAATAGGTTTCCAGATCGATTCGGGGGTGGCTTTCTTTGGCCCCCTACGAGTCCTGACCTAAACCCATGTGATTTTTATCTCTGGGGGCTCCTTAAAGACAGTGTGTTCACTACAGCACCAAGAACCCTAGACAAGCTGCGACAAAGCATCGTCGACTGCTGCACCCTTGTGGATGCAGAAATCCTGGATAGATTTATGAACAACTTCACCATTCGGCTGCGAGCAGTTCAAAACGTTCGTGGTGGCGACATTGAGCATATCATCAAGACTTTTCCACGGGAATAAAAAGTCCGAACTGCCTAAAATATCATACTGAAATGCTAAGTTTGTAAACATTAATGGGCCAATAAATCATAGTACTGAAATGGTCAGAAGTTGACTGAATCACCCTGTACTAATAAATCTTTGATCCGTTGTAATTCTATACCTAATTGGAATACGATATATGTTAATACGACTTTTTGTTCAACCTGATTTCCCCAACAAATGAAGAATTGTTGCATTTATTGTGAATCACATTATATTTAGATATGTAATAAATTACATTATAATTATTTTATGTAATTGAGGTATGTGCAATAATGTTTTCTTCGTAGAAATTTTAATATTTTCTGATAAATAAATTTGCAGAAATTTGTCACAAAAAAATTAATGCGCGACCTAATTAAATCAAGTTTAACCTTATTTACTAAATAATTCATTTATATTTAATGTTTTTTTTTGAAGAGTTTATGTATGCAGTAAATTTGTAAATGATTACGCACATTTAACAAAATATACAAAGTTTTTATTATTAAAATCAGTTTACATATATAGACTAATTCATTAATAATAAAAGTTATATAAGAAATTACAGCGATTTTGCTACATACAATGAATTCGGGTATTGCAAAATATATTCTTTACAAAATGCCACGGAATCCTTAATTACTTTAGGCGGGACTTCCTTAAAAATCTTATGGCATTTTTGAAACACCGGCTAACCTGGCTTGAATGTGAAGAGGATCGTTTTCTTCCTAAATAACAACGTTATTAACAAAATCTTGATGAGAATGACAGACTACATCATAATTATTGTCTGTACTCACGATTATGGTTCCTTTGAAGTCTTTCTATAATGACATTAGGTCACTGAATTGCTCCCTGCTTATTAAGTATTTGTACACTCTCATCTCTTCCACATTGAAGCAGATGCTCAGTAGACCACTGTTCATTTTCACTAAATAGAGTGTCCATCTCCTCTTGGGAAAGCTCAAAAATTTATTACAATCGTCCTCAGAATTTACATTAATCTCTAATTCTTCTTCATCAACATTATCATTCATCATATTAATATGACCGACCCCTCACCTTTCCAATCTATACTGCTTTAATGAATACTCTTGCTTATATTTAGTCTTCTTTCCCATTTTACCCTTATTCCGAGTTTCATTAATTCTATTTTCTTTAAAATTCTTCCTAGCAGTTAACTTAGTAGGTTGCTCTAAAATTGCTTTTTCTTCACTAATGCAATCTTTCTTATCTACCTTATAATTATCCGTTGACAGGGCTTTACTAAAAACATTTTTTACAGTTTCTTTAGTTTTTCTCGCCCCCGTATAAATTTGAGTTACAAAGTTCACTATTACATTGTCTTGCTCTTCCGAGACTAATTTGTCTTCATTATCTACATCAGCCGTTTATTGAAGAAATTGACTAGTCTCTTCGAAAATAACATTAACTAGAGCGTTTTTGTAGTGCGATAAGTGAACTACTGCATTATAAGGCAGAATCCTTATTAAATATTTATAAATGAGCTTAGGCTGCTCAACTCTATAAATGTTCATCAATCGTTTAAAATGTTCCAAGTGCTCGTCTATTGAGCCACTAACGAATTTATATCCCTGCACCACATTGGCAATTTTTTTTATTAATTCGAACTTCCTACATATATATACATACACTGAACGACCAATTTATTAGAGACACCTCTTACGGAAAATGGATCGGCCTCCCAGTGACACCCAAATAATGGAACAGGCCGAAGCGGTGTATAAAAAGGGATGCATTAGATCACAATTCGTAGTCAGCAGCAGAAGTGGACTGAATATGGGTAAATCCAAGGATTTTACTGACTTTGAACGAGGCATGATCGTTGGAGCTCGACGGGAGCAGTTGAGCATTTCGCAAACCGCGAACCTCCTCGCGTTTTCCCGTGTAACAGTGTCAAGGGTATTCCGTGAATGGCAGTTATGCCAATAAACAACCTCCAACAAACACAACTCCGGATGAAACAGGGCCGTGGATGAACGAGGCCAACGACGACTGGCGCGAATCATCCACAGCAACAGGACGGGAATAGCCGAACAAATTGCACGCCAGTTCAATGAGGGAGCATCCCAACCCATTTCGGAGCACACGGTGCGGCGCACCTTGCACCGAGCTGGGTTTAACAACAGGCGGCCAGTGCGGGTACCGTCGCTGTCACCGCAAAATAGGAAAGCGCGCCTGCTAAGGACACACAGGCATCGCCACTGGACACTGGATGAGTGGAAGAAGGTCGCCTGGTCCGACGAATCGCGGTTCCTACTTCATCATGCGGATGGTAGACTGAGCATCTGACGCAGACAGCACGAGACCATGGATCCATCCTGTCAGCAGACAACCGTACAGGCAGGTGGAGGAGGAGTGCTGGTCTGGGGTGTCTTCTCTTGGGACACACTGGGTCCTCTGATATCCGTAGACACATCCCTGAATGTGATACACTACCTGAACATTGTTACCGATCCGATGCACCTGTTCGTGATGACTGTGTTCCCTGGTGGTGATGGACAGTTTCAGCAGGACAATGCTCCCTGTCACCGTGCTCGAATGGTCTTGAACTGGTTCGAGGAACATGACGCAGACTTCCACCTGCTTCAGTGGCCAGCTCGGTCGCCCGATCTCAACCCGATCGAGCATTTATGGGATGAAATGGAGAGAACCATCCGACGCCTTCCCACACAACCGTCCAATCTGCACCAATTACGGGACGCTGTGATATCAGCCTGGGCTGCTATTCCTCCGTACAGTTTCAACAGCTTGTTGAATCCATTCTAGCACGTATTCTTCAGGCAGTTCTCGCAGTTCTCGCAACACGCTATTAGCGGAGTGTCTCTTGTAATGACCCCCACCACCACAGTAAGTAATATGTACACAAATGTAGTTACAAGTTGCTCTGGGAGGCGTGGTGCTAGAGGTTCGGAACCAAACAGAAGAGTGACACCTGACACCGTGATAAGTTTCAGATATACCTTATTTATTATCAATACTACTCCGTAATACGAGTAGTACAACAGTACAACAGTACAACAGTACACTATGAAATCAAATTTATACGAGCCTAAAACGAAAGGGCCCCATCAAACCTTATGCTGACACACACCTAATCCAACATTATACAGAGCAAAGCTCGTCTCTAAGATTAATTCTGGCACCGCCAGCATGTGCGATAGATGGACAGGCACACCTGAGGTCGTCGCTGAGCATACAACAGGAGTAGTGCAATTAACCAGGGCCGACGGGTCGTTTCTCAAGCCCCGTGCTCCCGAATGAGTATCCCAACAAATGCACGCAACAGGCGCACCGCACCTCCTTTATAGCCAATCGGGGGGGGGGGGGGAGGTACAGTAACCCTCCTCTTGGTGAGCACGACGTCTACTACCAGCTGCGAACTTCCATCCTACCGTACTCCATGCTTAATGAGATGCAGTGAAACGGTTATTAATGGAGTCTAAGCGCTCATGCATCTACTCCTCGTGATCGACTTTCTCTTCAGTGCGGCCCATCTAAGCAAGCTTAAGTGCATTTAACTGTCCTACGTCTAATATTCCAGAATTTAAAACATAAATAGCACTAATGCCTAGGCGTTTACACGGTAGCAACATGTGTCCATCCAGACAAGTGAGTATGCCTTTCTGTCACCGCGGAATGCAGCATACATGTGTTCCGCTACTTGTCGGCACCTCCGGCGGGAGGACCGTTGGCATCAAAACACCGTTCGCTTAATGTGTCCTACGCTTTCCACGCGATGAAAATATAAATAAAGTCACTCACCAAAAGTCTGCTGTCATCATCAAATTGTACCGGCTCTATTCATGTTGAAGGGCTCCCTTCTTCGTACGGGGCGGACATTTAAGCATCATCAACTTTCCAAACATAGCGGGCGTTCCGATTTTTCCTCTTCTACTTTTACGCTTACTCTCATGCGGGCAGATCCGAAGCCATAATCAATAAGAACTGCAGTAAAGAAACGATAACAATCAAAATAATTAAGACTTAAATTAAACAGCAAACTTTAAACAGGGCGGCTCTGCGGCCATAGCATTCGAACTCGGAAGCTCTCACTTCTCAGCGTGAACGATACGCCCGCTCGGCTCCAAGACGAAATTCATACAAAAAA
>JAHWFO010061155.1:2098754-2143221 GCA_023313115.1 Rhysida immarginata
AGGCTGTGGAATTTTCTTTCCTATTTTTCATCAATAATTTAAACATCTGAGGTATGGCGTGTATAAAAAATCCTCATAGATCCAATTATTATTCTTTAACGATTATTACGCCAGTAGGAAAGATAGTCCCAGCCTGTGAACTGGGTACTGCTCCAGCCAGCCCAAAGGGCATGTAGATAGCGTAATGCTTCCATGTCCGCAGTGGCGCAATTGGCTGGCGCATCTGCACGGTGAGCAGAAGGTTCCTGGTTCGATCCCAGGCTGTGGAATTTTCTTTCCTATTTTTCATCAATAGCGTGGAAACAGTTGATTAGCACGGTCGCTGATGTCACCTGCTGTCGCGACAACACGAGCCGCCAATTCTTCTTCGGTATCTACGGGTTCGGAGTGCACCATTGATTTTATGCTTCCCCATTAAAAAAAATCCATCGGTGTGAGATCTGGCGATCTCGGTGGCCAAGCAACTGGTCCGCCACGATTCATACTGTTTGTTTAACTTTACACATGTAAAAAGTACATCAAGTGAACTTTTTAAAACAAATCTTTGCCTACTGCTTTCCCAGAATGCGATTAGTTCATTTACATATGGACTAATCGTATTTTACAAAGGGGTTGGATACCATGGAATCTCCTTGACGAAGTTTGTCCTGAGACTTTTCAACAAACAAGCACGTGCACCTTGAAATTTCTTTGCAAACAATTACTTTAAAAGTTATTACAGTAGATTGCTTGTGTTAATTGTTAAAAATAAAATAATCTAGGCCTACCAACGCACACTGCGTCCCGGTGTCATTTGATTGTTCAATGCAGTATTGTATGTAAACGGAGCTGCGGGGACCCCATGTTCATATGACAAAAAATACTTCTAAGGACCTCTTCTATCATCTCCCAAAATATCTGTACTCAATTCAAAAACACCCTGTATAAGATAAGATAAGATAAGATAAGATAAGATAAGATAAGATTAATAGCCATATACTGTATAGGGTGTAGAGGAAATATCCGAAAGAGTCGAATAACTTTAGAACAAAAGGTAATACAGCTATAAAAGTCAGGTCTGTCTAGAGGAAAGTGACCATGCCCGATTGAATAAAACTACTCCCAGCGCCCCTAGTGTAAGCGCCGAAAAGTTACGAAAATACTAACTTTTTAACAACGATATACAGAGTGGTCCATTTAAGTATATCTCGAAAACAAAGCATTGTACGAAAAATTGTCCAAAATCAAAAGTGAATTACTTCGCAGGGGAAATTCATTAGCCAAAAAATTAGCCCCCTCTCCAATTTTATCGATGAAGACAAAGAGATAGAAGGTGGTCTTGCTGACATTCCTGTTCTACTTTTTAATGGTCTTTAAAAATCCGAAGTCAAAATTTCAAAAATCTAATATTTTTCAATACACACGCATAGTCTCTTCCTCCATAGGACTGCTGCTCCCTAGACTTTGCTTGTGCACTCCATCCCCTTAAGACAATCACATCGAGGAAAGGGATGGAGTTATTGGATTCAGAATCAAATATGAATAGTTCATGGGAGAGGGGAGAAGGAATTGAAGGGGATGGCGGTGAAGAAGGTGGTAAGGGAGCCAAAGACGACCAGGATATCATCGACGTATCGATAATAAGAGAGGGTGGTGGAATAGGGTAAAAGGAGTAACATTGGTCTACTCGAGGGAAGGTGTTGGAGGAAACTGCTCAGGGGAAACCCGTGCCAAGGCACTGAGTATGGGAGTAGGTGGTACTGTTGAAGGAGAAGTAATTTTGTGTAAAAATGACGTACAAGATGGAAAGGAAGTCGATGGATTATTGCTTCCTGAGGGGAGAGGAAAACAAAAGGTGTTCGAGGATTGTCAAGATGTCAAGAACGGGGAGGACACCGAGGGACATGAGGCATAGATTCGGGTAAGTGTGGAAGTCGGCAAGCCTTTTAGTAAAGTCTAAGGAATTGATGACATTATAGATATTAAAGAGGAGCTTAAGGTTAAATGGGAATTTCGAGATTGATTTGGCAACGCCGTGGGTGCAGGCGGGTGTGTAGTTGATGACATGACGGCTGGGCATATTATGTTTATGGACTTTGACGAGGGCTTTTATTTATTAAATCTTATAAACGTTAGGACATTTTAATGATTCCTTCGTTTAGCTTCGATTTAGAAACGAACAACAAACCAGCTCTGTCATCTGCATCGCTGGGAGATGTCCGTTACTGCTATGTCTGTTACATTTTGATGCGTCTGTTACGTACTTTTGAATTAATTCCAATATTATTATTTTCAAAACACTTCCTGATATTAATTTACAACTATGTGATAACACTAGAACATTAATCAACATATTTTTAAAACTTCGTTTTAGCATTTAATTAAAACAAATGAAGAAAAAAAAATTTTTGAAAACCAACGCTTATGGCAAAATTAGGTACACATATCGCCATCTCTTGAGCAAACAAACAAATATAAACCAATTCTATTTCATATTACGCACTCCTACAGAATTCCATGTAATCCATTTTGGGCAACTATTTAGTTGACAAAAAAAGTTGCCAGTGTGCGGGCACCCTTAATTTCGCTCCAGGTTTCCACAAATGATTTTATGATGACTGGTCTTCAAAGCTAGCGCCTTGCTAGATAGGACGGGTGTAGAATGTTTAAAAAATATCTACGATCTCTCCTCCTCACCCGACGTAGACGCCATTACACTTGAGGCAGTGTCCGTAGCAAATTCAGAAACGCCCTCCCCAGCAATTGTTGCCCAGAAACATCAACATTTTACCTTAGTATGTCATTTTAGGCACAATTCCCTTATATGATATATGAATTTTTTTTTCAAATTTGGTTTACTTTTTCATGGAATTGCCCTAATATATTTATCTTTCTTTTAAAATAATTGCTTTAAGACCCTTTAACAGAGTCTGTTTTATAAAAATAATAATAGGCGGAGCAAAAAGTGAATTAGATTCTAAATTATGAACATACTGGAGGATAAGAAAATTATTTATTTTTAAATTAACGATCTGCTTTAAAAATGTCTTATCATTAATGATAGATCCATCGAAACTAAAATAGACTTAGCATTGAACATGGGCAGGCTCTATTTGGCCTTGCGAGCAAATGAGACTCCCGAGAAAAGGCAAATCAAATCATTATAAAAGAGAAAATCGGTCTTAAAACCAACCATTAAGAGGAACTGTCTTTGACCACTGAAAGAACCACGTAAAATATTTGACATTTATTGATCACAGATGATCTATCTTATTACTTAGATTCTATCTAAGGAATTATACTGTTCCATGTTGAATATTCTCAAGCGAATTAAAATGCAAGATGTTGACTAGAACTGAATTTATTATGCCTGATATAATTTTGACTTTCATTTTGAAGGAAACCTCATATAAATAGGTGAAAAAGAACTCAAATAAATAGGTTTCCTTTTTCCCTGTGGAATTAAACCAAAGAAATAGGAAGAAGTGCATTTAGAGAGGAAAAAAAGAAATATTCTCGAACGTAGTATTTATAAAATGAAAAATAGCTCTATCTTAGGTTTTTCATCATTTACAATCGAATGAAATATCACATACTGTATGTTGCTATTTTAAAACGTTAATAGTTCTAAAAACTACGTGACTGGTACCCACACAACTCCGACTCCACTGGGACAATTGGGTCCAAACTTCATAGTAATGTAGATCTTGCCTAAAGCAATCTACAAACCAGAATGTCTTACCAAACTTCCACCCCCGTTACTCCGACCCCATGTAAGATCAAAACCAAACTAGATAGCGAAGTAGGACATGCCTATTTTAAGATATATTCAAAATTTCAACCTTCTATGTCAAAAAGTGTAGAAATATGAAGGGGAAAGACAGTTAGATGGACAGACGGACACTGTGAATCCAATAAATAGCTTCATTCTTCCGCTACTTACAATAGGACGGCACGGACATGTCATCACGGATTTGGTTGAAATTTTAGGAGGTCAATTTACAACATTAAAATTTCTTCTGTGTAAAAGGATTTGAATCAATGGCTTTTCGTTTTGGAAAAAAACACAAAAAGTTTAGTACGTTTACTATTGTAGTTCCAGATAAGGCAAGTGGAAAGAAAGGTGTTAAACTTAACAGCAGTGGCGAATATCTAACGTCAGGCCTCTGTGATTTCCTGGCCCGGGTTCGATTTCTGTCATTATTTTTTTTTTTCATTGTTTTCTTTATTTTTTCTTTTTTGTTTTTCGCTATTATTAAGTAGCGGAAAAATGAAGCTACTTATTGTTTTCACAATGTCCGTCTGTCTGTCCGTCCGTCCCCTTCATAATTTCCGCATTTTTTGAGATAGAAGATTGAAATTCGGAATGTAGCTTACTATGTGCATGAGCACCTTCACTATTTAGTTTGGTTTTGATTGGCCTACTGGGGTCGAAGTTCCGGAGGCGGAAATTAGAGGGGACCAAAAGGTCTACGCATATTTATGCATATAAAGGAGTGAAATTCGGTATATAGATTCGTCTAAGCAAGATCAACATTACTGTAAAGTTTGGGCCAAATTGTCCCAATAGGGTCGGAGTTGTGGGGGTGGCAATCACTTGGTCTTAAGAAATTTATGGCAACATATAGGGTGTGTTATATCATTCGAACGAAAATGATGAGAAAGGAAAGAAGTTAGGATTCTTTTATATTTTCTAAATACAAGGTCCGAGAAAATCAATTTTTGATTTTAAAAAATGGGGGGTTAAAAAGTGCAGATGAAGGAAGCGTTTTTTTCTTAATCGGAGATAGTGAAGTTACCACTTCAATGGTAGTGATTTTGTATAGCGCCGCCCTGATAGCTGTGATGTGGCTGAGCAGACGATCTTCCACAATGCCAATGGAAAACATACAGCGTTAAAAATATTTCGAGAATTCAAAGTGAATAATAATAAAAAATATATTATTAAGTATTATTATTATTTTTAAGCAAAGTTGTGCATTTTTATTTTTTTTTTTTAAAAAAACTCATTAAAACTTGCTAATACAGTACGTTACGGTGTTCATTGACCGTAAATTAAAATTTCTTATTGTGATTTTATTGACTGAGGGAATTTTTTTAAGCTAACACATCAATAATAAATATACTTTTTAGATACTTTGCATTACATCGTAGTGAATAAAAGTTGACTAGATTCGCTTTTATTCCCAGTTTTATCAAAGTAACTAAAAGATGAAAAGTTACAATTTGTATACAAATTTTGAACATAAGTGTCATTTTACCCATTCTTGCTACTTTGATAAAACTAGCAATAAAAGCGAAATTAGTCAGCTTTTACTCTCTATTACGGTAGTACTACCGTATTTATTGCAAAGCTATGTCTTATAATTCGTTCGAAGTTACAATTTATTCCAAAGACCAAAAGATCTTTTGATGTTATTTATCTTTTAAAAAGTATTAGTGTATAGTGAAAATTAAAGAGTTGCCTTCTTTCATTCGTAATTGGGGGCAGGTGTAGCTCGGTTGTCTCGCCTTTCTTAACATATTGGTGGAGTTAAGCAACCTTGAGCGCGGTTAATTACAGGTTGGGTGACCGCCTGGAAACGTCCATCGCCCCCCGTGCTTCGGAGGGCACGTTAAGCCGTCGGTCCCGGCTGCTACTGTTTCCTATGGCAGTCGTTAATTGGGGATAGTACAATAGACTCAGAGAGTCGCAGTGCTCTGGTTTCTAGTATAACCACTTCGGTTTCTCGTTTAACCACTTCGGTTTTCTTGTATAACCACTTCGGTTTCGTGTTAAACCACCCCTTACAGTTCATTAAGCATTCCTTCGTAATTCGTTTGTGCTGTGTTTTTCTAATTTGTAGAATGATATTTGAGAATGTTTTATATCAAATACTCGCACTAAGATTAGCCTCAGTTTTGTTTTCTTTGATGAATGAATTTTTTCTTCATGTAAAAAATGGGTCCCAAATCAAAAGGGCATTTTTGTGCAGCCACAGACAACGAAAACGCTGCTAAATTACATGTTCCATCAAACGAATCCTCATCTTTATTCAAAGTTGTGAAGGTTTTTTATGAGCACGTTCGACAAAATAATATGCAAAAGGGGCGTGGAAGCTGAACTGGTTAGGCTTTTCAATGAACAGAAAATCTCTTTCCCTAGCAGCTGTACAGATACAAGAGTTAAAGATTATATCGTTGATTTGTTTTTCAGGACGAGAATATAAAATCTGAATCTGTAAAAAAAAAAAAAGTAGGAAACATTTGAAAGTGACCCATATCTGAACTCTATATGTACAACCCAATCCAGAAAGTATTGCATATTTCTCATGTTACGTACTTGCTTGTTGTTGGTATATGTAAATCCGGTGATTGAGTTGAGACTGTCAAAAAGAAAAATAAGACAAATGAACACCCATCAACAATGCTTATTTTGACACCAACTATTTCCGGATTATTTATTCCAAGGGTGTGAAAATACTCTTATAAGGCAAGTACATCGTACAAAAAGTATTGCATATTATAAACATTGTTCAAAAAATATTTCATAAATGCATTCAACAAGTACAAAACTAGTATTTTGTGGGATAACCACGGCTGCGTATCACTGCTCGACATCGGCGTGGCATGGAACCAATTAATTGCTGGCATATAACGGGTGTGTAAGAGTCCCAAACTTGCTGGATAAAGCTCGTACACACTTGTTGGTTTTGGAACAGATGTGTTAATTAGTTTCTTCATATCTCTCCAGACATTTTCAATTGGGTTAACGTCAGGAGAGTTCGGTGCCCAAGGAAGAACATTCAGGTTATTTTCTCTCATCCACTCACGAATCTTGAGTTGTGGCAAGGCGCGAGGTCTGGTTGAAACACGATTCCGTCATCACCAAAATGTTCTTCGATTGTGGGTAATAGTCCTGCTTCCAGTATTTCTGCATAAGCTTCGGAATTCACTTTTCCTTTCAAGAAAAGGAGTTTGCCGACGCCTTGAGCACTGATGCATCCCCACACCATCACACCGTGAGGATGCTTAACCGTGTACTTGGTACACCCAGGAGCAAATGCTTCGCCGTTCGTTCTCCAAACTCTACCATGTTCTCCGACAGGTACAAGAAACTGACTCTCGTCGCTAAAAATGACATTGTTCCACTGAAGATTCCACTTTTCGTGCTCTCTTGCCCACTGCAGACGTTTGCTCTTTGTTTCCTCGTTGTCAAGGGCTTTCTTTTCGGTACTCGTAATCGAAATCCCATATCTTTGAGCCGGTTGTGAACTGTTGTTCTGCTAACGTGCACACGTCTTTGCATGTTCCACAACATCTTGAACTGGTTGATCGAGTTGAAACGATTTTGGGCGACGATTCGTTTCAGATGACGATCCTCTCTGGATGATGTTGCTCTTGGTCTTCCGGAGCTTGGTGTTCTTGGAGTAACTTCACCATTCCGCTTGTAGCCTGAAAGTACCCGGCTCACTGTGCTCTGATGAATTTCCAAATCTCGTGCAATCTGGGATTGTTTTTGCCCACTGAGATGAAACTCGACGATTTTGCGTTTTGCATCCAAAACAACCTTTTCCTGCTATTCATAGATGCTGTGGAGACGAGTGACCTATGTTGAGAAATGCAGGAATGGCTTGGAAACCACTTACGACAAATTCCAGTATTTATAGAACCAAGAAACTCCAAATATGCAATATTTATTGAACGCTGATTGGTTTATGCAAAACGTTTTGAACGCCACCCCTATAATGAATGGAAAAGTCATGTATTTTCATTGGTTTTCGAAAACAGTTCATGTTTCCTTTTTAAAGCCGAAATATTGCACTTTAAATATCTTGTATGATTTTTGGCTTATTGAGAATTCTGTTGGCGAATTAGTGTAATATTAAACTTTACTGATGCTAAAACACAAAATATGCAATACTTTCTGGATTGGGTTGTACATTTCATATTTGAATATTCAGGGTATAAAGAAATTTTTACATTTAGTTTTTAAGCAACAGAAAAATTTCAAATTTCAACTCTTCTGTAGTCTTATAGAGCCTCTTACATAAAAAAAATACAGGCGTTGAGGAAAACTATGTTAAATTCAATAATTAAAATTCACTCCAACTAAAAAAACATTTATTGATAATTAAAGAAAATTCTATTACCCTCAATTAAATATAACACCTAAAATTTAATTTAGGTACAATTCTATCCCATTTCTAACAATTTACAATTTAAATTCGTTAATAAATTTTAGTTTGTGATTAAAAATTAAAAGTAGTTTTTGGCTTAAAAAAGTTTTGCTTCTTACATTAAAAACGAATTTAAATTGTAAATTGTTTGAATTGGGGTGGAATTATATTTAAAATAACTTTAGGAATCTCCCATGTTAAATCAGGTTAATATAATTTTGTTTAATTTTCAAAAATTCTTTTTTAATTTGTTTTTTTTTAACTTTCAAAATCAAGTTGAGGTGAACTTTAATTATTGAAGTTAGCATAACTCATCTTATCCTGCAGTAACTGTAAGCTACATTTTGTGAACTTGCATGCTTTTGTAAATTCATTTTTATTTTATATTCTTCCATTAAAAAAGCTCTTCTGCAATACTAAATTATTTGTTTTTATTCATTTTAGAACATTTTACTTCATTAAAGAAACTTAAAAATCGACACAAATTAAAAAGAAGACCGGTAAACGAGACAAACTCATAGAAACACATTGGAAAAATGAGCGTCTGCTCTTATTGTAACTTTACAGCCGTTGTAGGGCGCCACCAGCAAATGAGCATCTGCTCACTACCAGCGCTTACAATGGAAAACCCCTAGGAGTGTCACTTTTGTTATTCTTATTCTGTGGCTAAAAGATGAGAGGACGGACGCATAGTCAGACGGACGCGCTGCCGCGCGAGTGTGAATGACCACTGCGAAGAGTGATTCGTCGCTCCACATGATGCTCTTCCTGTGGTCCATCGACCAAGACCGTCGCTCTTTACACCAGACTATATGAAGCTGGGCGTTTATAGGAAGTTTGTGTACCCTAAGGATGGAGCTCCTGGCGAATCGTTATGGTGCTGACAGATGTTCTCGTTACCTGCTGGAAGTCCTGCCGCCGTTGTTCCGCTAGAACAGCCCTGTTCTGCCGTACCAACCGCTTCAGAGCCCTCCAGTCTCTATTGGTCAGCATGCGGGATCGTCCATCTCCATGACGTCGTTTTTGCACTCCTTCAGCTTTCCTCTTCGTGAAAATAGCACCCAGGGTCGACTTTGGCAAGTTTAGTGTCGCTCCTATAGCTCGCACAATATGGCCACTGATGTGACAGTCTTTGACTACTCCATGTTGAAAATAGCTCAGGTGCTTTCATGGTGGCATTTTACCTCAGCACGTGGTAAGACATCTAGTGACTCCAATACACAGTTGTCCACTTTCAATTGAGCAGTCCATGTATATTAATGATTTTTGTAGATTATTATTGTACATATCGACTGCTAAGAACCACTTTGGTCTAACTCCGTTTCAAAAAACTTTTCAGTTTGTAAAACAGGAGTTAAATCGATGTTAGGAAAAAAAAAATCTCAATTTTCACAAAAAGTGGAGTTAGAACAATCTGGTTCTAAGCAGTTCGACATTGTCATTTTCACTTCTGACTACCAAGCTTTTAATGGATTTATTCATGAAAATTAAAGATATTTTAATTATTTGCACGTTGTACCTGTTCCCATTGTACGTTTATGCTCATATAACTTATTTTAGTTCATTCAACAATTTACTTTAAAAAGCGTTACTTATAGCCACTCCCTTTGTTTGCGATTAATTTATACTTTTTTGTTGGCATTTTCTTTCTTTCCCCAATGTCCTTTAATAAGTTCTTGGTCAAAATATTTTTTAAATATTCAGGCTCAGTCTTCAAACAAATAATATTGAACTGCTTTGAAACATTTATTATCCTTTTTCCAAAAATTCTCACTTTTCGATTTCGATATGAAAAATTTCCGATAGCCAATCGATTCGTTTTTGTTTTTTTTTTATCTAAACGTAAACTGCAATTAGAATCTAAGTTATGCTTAAAAATACAAAAACAAAAACAAAAATTATCAATTTTAATCAGTATTTTGAGATTTTTTTTTCACCAATGGCTTCCAATTTTTTTTTATTGTGTTTCCAGACATAAACCTTGGAGAAGGTTTATTCAATCTCGATAATAGATGCTGAGGATGATGTGTATTATTATGTACGAAAAGATGGCATGATGACACGCTTATGTCCTTCATAAAACACAATTTTATGGCAACTATGGATAAGCAGTCCATTCTCATGAAAATAAAAATTCCCTGAGTTCGGAGTGTAACTGGGGACCTTGAAAGTGTCGTTTCCGTTTCGTCTCCTTAGCAACGGGATTGACGCAAAATTTGCCGCAATTTTGTGTCTGCAACATCTCCCTCTCTTCATGGAGACTAGTGCTAAAATAAACATTCCAGAACACACAAGGAAATTGAATCACACTGAATAATCTTTGATTTGAGCCTGGATCTAATTTATTGCACAGATGAAGTTCAATGTTATTTTTCAAAATTATTGATTTTTCATATCATTTAGGAAAGTCTGGATTGTACAATTTTTTTGAATCCCTAATAAAACTTAATACATTTTTTATTAATTTTATACATTCTTCACTAGTTTCCGAAATAATATAAATGACTTCATATCTGTAATGAATCGATTAAAGTTGCAATCCAAACAACCAGGAAAAATCGCCAAATATCATTCGTGTTTCATCAACAGGATTACTAATTTCATCATCTGAAGTAGCAAGCGTTTCAAAATAAATAGAGAAACTCGTAAAATAATACTGCGAAAATTTGAAGATATGTAAATCAAAGTTATATACATGAATATAATAAAAAAAATTAATTTAAAAAAATGTTATTCCCACATTTTATTATTCTGTATTGTCTGGTAAAATTGCCATTTCTTTGTCAGTGTTTTAACTGAGATCTATTAAAACTTATTATAATTAATAAACGGTATTGTAATTTAATTCGATTGTTATTTTCAGTAACTCTCAATTCAAAATAGCGTTTGTGTTCTCCGATCCAATATCTTCTATATTTAGAAAGAAGATTATTCAGAAATTTGATTTCATTAAAAATTAAATATTAATATATACTTTCAATTAAGCTTTATTTATAATGAGCAGTTTTAATTATTTAATTTTGTTTATTGTGGCGTATATTCAATGTTTACTTTAGAATATAAAACAAAAATATTGTTATAAATAAAAAAAATTATAAAAAGTTAACATATCAGCTTGTTATTTTAAAACATAAGAAAATTCATAAAAGCAACATGACAACCTAAAATTAAACCTTTAAACTCTGAACTAAAGAAACTTTAAAATGAAAGCCAAGTTATTAGCAGTTCATATTTTTTTTCTTTTCATTTATTTTATTTCCTCATCAAAACTGTTTTTCATTATAAAGATCTGTGTAAAGTAAGGCATTTTTTCATACATTAAAATATCAAATTTTACCTGAAAAATGCAATTTCATAAGTCATAAAGTTAAGTGCTGCCTGGCGTTAGACTTTCAATCCAATTGTACTTAAAAGCCTTAATAATGCAATTAATAGTTAACACCAATGTTTACATAAGTTCCTACTGCATGTAGCAGCAAAGTAAGAAAATATAATTATTGCTTTCAGATAGCTAATCTAGAACATTAGAAGAAAAGATGGAAGTACCCAAAGATTTATGGAATGAATGAAAGTGCGAAATTGTTTAAAAGCACACACAAAATAGGCATATTCAATTCATAACAAGCATCATACAAGGGAATGTTAAGACCATCGACTTATTTACTCTCTTAAAAATTCAATAAAAATTATATAAAGAGATTAAAAAACATGATTAATTTTAAACATAATAAAATATTATAACAAAATATAATGCAAACAATCTTGAAATAATTCGTTAAAATTGTAATTACATTATATAATATTTCAGTGAAATACCGATTTTACAAATTTCCTGTTCAATTATTGCTAAACGAGAATTCAGATATAATTATTAATATGTTCAAAATTCGCTTTTATTTCCTCTTTAATTCTTGCTTATAAAATAGCATTTAGGCAATTATTATTATTTACAGTGAACTACATTAATGTATCTATTGCGTTAAAAATGCGGGGGGGGGGGGCAGGATTTTAAAAGTAAAATCTTGAATTTTGTAATTTTCTTTTGATAAAGTTAACTATAATATAAAGGGTTTTTTTAAATACGAAAATTATAGTTTACTTAAAATATAAATTCACGTTTGGTTAAGTAAAAATTCTGGTGAATTCAAATCTTGATTTATTGCATTCGAACAGCTCATTTCTTAAATCTTCTATCTCAGAATTACAATATTTAAAAAATATAACCTATGATTTTAATTTTTTTAAAGTTTCTTAGAGAATATAGATATAAATAAGGCTGTACAAAGCTTTACTAGATTAATAATTTAAGATATTTATTTGTTATTGCTGTAGAAGAAAATGATTTTCATCATTAGCTTCTTTCAAATTCATTTAATTTTTATTAATTTGAATATTACTACGCCTTGGTAACAAGAAATTAATATGATCATTTCTGCTGAATTTCTAGAAATTGTAATATCAACGCATCAAATATAATTTGCATGCCCAGATAGCTTATTTGATTGAAAAAATAAGGACATCATTGCTGTTATTAATCCATTCATTAGAGATTAATATTACTTACTCATTCGAAATAGTCTTTGGTTTATAAAAAACGTCATAAATATCGATGTATTTTGATTTATCAACATTTATCGCTTTCCATTTAATCGTTTTAAAAACTAGTGTGCAACGTAGAAATTTATTCGAATCCTTTCTGTATATAAAGAAAATCTTTTTATAAAATTATAATTTTAAATTTTATAATTGCCCATGGAAACAGAATACATTATTTTAAAAAATTTCAGACAACGAATGCAGAAATTTAATGTTAAGTGTAAAGTTATTATAAAATGGACATGAATTGTAAAGCATTTGTTTAAAAAATTCAAAATCAAAATTTTTAATAACTTTAATTAAAAATTGTTCAATTCGTCTTTAATTGGAGTACGGCGCAATATAATTTTCCTAAAATTTCCAAAAAGCAAAATTTATTTTTTGTGAATTTATAAATAGTCTGTCGATTCAGAATTTTCTTAAGGTACTGCTGTTTGTTAACGAATAGAAACCCATTCATGAAAATAACAAATGTAAAATCGGTATTTCATTTAAGTATCGAGGATTTTGATTCTTAAGATAAACACATTCCTTTTTTTTAAATAAGTAAAAACTATATATTGTTAAATGAAATTAAGTTAAACGGTGATGTTACTTCTTCAATGCCACAGCATTATATTCATTCGTTGAAAGACAGAATCTTACATATATTTGCGTACGCCGAAAGGCAAGAAAAATATATAAAAATTACAAATGAACTATAGCTTAGTAATACTGAAATGTTTTCCTTAAAAGCGTCATAATTCCTAATTTCCTTAGTGGTGATGTGCTATTAGGATAACTAAAAGTGAAATGACAAGTGAAGTTGAGCTGGCAATTGTGGGTGCGGCATTGCAACCATCCCCTTCACAGGCGAAATAGCAGACTTTGGTGTCGCCTTCCAGGTGACACTCCCGACTAATATCATGCTCACTACAACCGCGAACAACGGCTACCTCTCCGGGTAACAGGTGAGTTTCAATTTTAGTGCAGTATTTACTCTTCGGATTCGCGCAATCGGACGGCTCAGGATATTCATGTGAGCAGTCGTGGTCCGATTTCCCAGCAACGCAGTCAACGCATTTCAAAGCATCACTGAAGTGGAAAAAGAGTGTAATGAAGATGGCTGCCAATATATAAAATTTCATTGTCACTTTTTCCTATCTTCGAAGAAACTCTGTTGAATATAAACGAAAGTAAATATATTAGAAAACTTTAGATCAACAATGCATGGTATAAGTAAAAATGTTAAAAAAGATTGAATTCAATATTAAAAAATGTAAAATAGAAGAAATTAATTGGAATATCACCTAACGCATTCATTGTAAATGGCCATATTTGTAAAAGAACAATGTTTATGAAATGAAGATTTTTTCCAATTTGATTTAATAATGGGAGATAACAAACTGTGGATTTAATAATACCAAGAAAATACGGGAGATAACAAACTGTGGATATAACAGACCAAAAAATAAAGCGAATACACATTTCCACAAATAAATATAATACCCATGTAATTAACAATCGTGATTTGTCCATCTTTTTTCCACTGCTTTATTAACGAGAAAGAAAAAAAAAATGAATTTTACGCTTACAGCTGCCTAATACTTCATCCGCACTACCTGACTAGCTTGAAGTAAACTAGTTTAGATGCTATTTGAAAACAGTTTTAGATTAAACTAGTTTGGAGAGCTAAATATACTTTCGCACTTGAAATAGTTCGAACGAGTTAAAAACTAAAGCTCTGGGGGTCTAGGCTGAGCTCATCGACAAGCAGTCGACTGTCGACAAGTGTCGATGGTCACGTGGTTAATGACGCATTTGTCGATTCGAGCTAGCATGAACACGACTTGTCTACAGTGTCTACAGAGTCTACAGTGTACACTTGCCTACTTGTCTACATCGTCGATTTTCTAGTGTAGACTTTGACCATCGACAACACTCGACAACTGCCTTATTCCTGTCTACAATTCAAGAGCAGTCGACTATGCACTTGGCGATCGTTATTTCAGAATTTAGCAACAGATTTCTTATTAAAATCTTTTTTCCTTCCTTTCCGGCCTGCAGACAAAATACACATAGCTCAAGAATACACATTTTCTAAAAATATTAACAAAAACTTGTTTAAAAATGTTTACATACATGAAGTACTCTCTTGTGCTACGAAACTTGAACTGTGAAAATAATAATATAGTGTGTCTACCGGTATATATTTAAGTATGTATTTATGTGCATACATGGATAAATGTGTAAAATTATGTAAACTTGTGTATATCAGTGTATATTATCTAGCCATACGTGTATAAATTTGAGTATAAATGTGTAATATGCCACTTATCGACGATTAGATTTTGTCGAGATCGACTGCTTGTCGATGAGTTCAGCCTAGACCCCCTGGATGTAAATGCCTCATGGTGTTGAAACGAGCAAACAAGCATTCATTTCCCGAGCGTGAGCGATTTCGAAATTTCATCACTAGGTGTCCTTCTTTCTGTATAAACAAGCAGAAAGCCAGCTATTTCAATTGCATTATATGTGCTTTTGTAGCCATGATAAATTCAAAAATAAATAAAAAAAATGTATGTAAATTTTTTTTAATAAAGTACTACTGTGTCAAAGTTAAAATCTTTCGACGTTTTCATGGTTCTCATCAGATGGCAATTTAAAATTCATTATTTCATATATAAATAAATTAATAAAAATAAATACAGCTATGTAAATGTTTTTAAAATAAATTATTTATTGTGTAAAAAAATGCTACACGTAAAAGAAGGACATCTGGCGGCAGATTGGGGAAATCGCTCTCGCACGCATTTTAGCATTGAAACGGAGCAGCATGCTCAGGCCTTGTTAATCTCGAAGGCCTCGACGAGAGAGAGGCAAGGCCACAAGGCAAGGCGATCTAAAAAACAAGAGCATCGTATCGGCACACGGAATTCTGGGATCCCACAATTCCACGCGCGAAGCTAGTTAAACTGTCTCAAGAAGGTTTGGGAAACTCGCTTAATCTGAGACAGTTTCTAACGCTTGAAACCGGTTTCGTTTAAACCAGTTGTGTACGCACTTGAAAATCGGAACTAGTTCGGCAATCTAAACTAGTTTGGAAATGCTAGTGCGGATGAGGTATTAGATGCTAAAGCGTGGAGTTATTATTATTATTCATTAATTGAAGGGCTCTGGGCAGTAAGGACGTAACCCACAGGAAGTTCTTACAAAATGCAATAATTACTGCTTGTGAAATCTATTTACAGTATGTTTCAGTAATAATTGCACAAGTAAACTGCAATCAAATTAAAGCAAAACATCAACCATAGAGATTTACAGATTTTTTAAAAATAACATCACTTTTCTCAAAAAATTCTTCCTTTGGGTTACGTTCCTACTGCCCCGACCCCTTCAATTATAATGTATAATAATTTAGTTTACATGTCGAATTTTATGATAATCGCACTATGAGAAGTAGCTGCTACAGTAAATACTTGTACGATCATTAAGTTTGGAGCTGGCCTTCCTGACGGATATGATATATTATTATCACGTGCACATATGACCATCTTCAAATACTACTCTTCTGCAAATATGCACTTCTGCCAACGCGAGTACAATTGCTAAAAGCATTCCTGGAAACCTTTGGAGGAGATGGCCTTCAGGGCGGCCGTCGCTGTTTCCTGAACCTCATGTGTTTCTTGAAACGCCGTCCTTTGAGTTCGTTTTTCAGACGGGAGAACAGGTAAAAGTCGAATGTGGCGAGATCGGATGAATAGGACCAGTGCAACCTGCACCATGAAAGACCCATGTGCGGGGGCATTGTCATGTTGCTGTGCCCAATCCTTGGTTTGCCAGAATTTTCGGCGGGCAGTATCACGGAGAAGAGCCAACTGTGTGTACCTCTCCTTATTCACTGTCATCAGAATTTGATATTCACACGTTGTTCTTCAAACGCCATTTCTGCTTCCGACGAACGCAAACAACTACAGTTTATTGATACTCCTTGTTTGGGAAAACCCTGCACTGAGGAGCTGCTTCATCCTTACCACGTTTCGGGTTATATCCCTGTACGCCACGGGTCAAATTGTTTCCTCTCCTCAAGATTGGAGATCAGCACAGTCTCCGAACTTATTGATCGTACATAGGGTGGAAATATGAGCATAGTTAACCTGATTGTATTTTAATTAAATATGGGTAGTGATAATTATACCAACACAATTACTGTACAATCTTAAATACGTCTTGTATTACCAAAAGGTTTATGTTGCAAAAAATGCATTTCAAATCAAATATATTCTGAAACCCACCAAATGCCCAAATTACCCGACTTAGGCTAAAACAGGCACCGCCTGGAGTCGACATAAATATATACATTCAGCCATTATATGTTTTATACATCTTGAACTTTATTAAAAGTGTATTCAGTTACATCTGTGAAGCAAGGATTGGTGGCCGACCCAATTTTCCTTTTGCACTGTCATCGGACTTTAAATGTCGCTATAAATTCTTTAGCGGTACACAAAAAGTTGTACTTGCTGTTTTGCAGAACATATTTCCAAATTTCATGGCTGCTATAGGTCTACTTAGCTAAACATCTGTACATTTGCCTCTATCTGTCTTTCACTGATAACACAAGCCAACAAAAACAGGCCACTTTCTTAACAGCTGTTCCTGATGCTTTTTTGTGCTGAATCCGTATCTGACCTCTTTTTTTTTCTATCATCCACAGATTTCTTGTTTTTCAATGAAACATTTTATATTATTTAGAGTTTGGGGCCTCATAAATTTCCTTGTGGCCTAAAAGTATGGATACCTTAACACTGCAACAGCTTCTCTTCACATCCATTACTTTAACATTGTATCTCTATGTGCATTATTATAGAAAAAATCTAAAAGTAGATTCAGATTCAGTGCATCTACACAGAGCACGACGGACGCGACGAATGGGAAGGATGGGACGGACGCTACGCGTCCAAAAAATATCCTCCTCTACTCGCTATATAAGTGGCCACACAGAGCAGCGGACGCTACGGACGCGACGTTCTGACGTTTTATTTGCGCAAATATTTTTTGGACGTCCAAAACGTCGTGGACGGGCATGCGCAGTAGACAAACAATGGTGATGTGTTCATCGCCTGCAGTTTAAATTTTTGCTTTCGGTGATTTCAATCATGTGAATAAGTTACGATCATGGAGATTCTAGAGCAAATAAATAAATATTTTATATAGCTAAATAATATAAATAGCTATATAAATAATTACATAGCTAAAATAATTCAAATGTATAATTCATTAAAAAAATTAAAGAAGCATAAACAAAAAAATAAAAAATAGTGGCTTTACATAGATAGCAAACAAACTAATTTCAACGTTTATTCCTGTTTTTTTCAAAATATACTTTGAAAAAGACAGGAACAAAAATCAAACAAGTTATTCCGTTATCTTAATATTTGGTACTAGAAGAGGTACCCGGCGTTGCCCGGGATTATTACACTTGGGATGTAAACAGAACAATCTCAAAAATTAAAATAAATTTTGCAATATCTTAAAAATAAACACATGAAAATGCTTAGAATTAATACAGTAAAAATCCTTAATGAAAAAAATCTTTTTAAAGGCTCACAATGGATGGACTGCTCCAATAATTTCTTACTCAGATAATCTTACTTCAGATCTACACTTGATGTTGTTGCAATTTCCACTCTTCTCTCGCTGTGTTGAAGCAAAATTTGGCCTTTCATCACTTTGGGTAGTCTAGCGGTCGCCAATTCTTCTATTTACTTGCTTCCCATTTGCTCAATACAGCACGGAGCTAAAGGTTTGCTTTCTCTGTCGTCTTTCCACTCTTTCTCAATATCTGCTAACTCTTCATTATCTCCAGCTACTGATCATTTTTAAAGATTTTCAAGAAATTGTTAAGTACTAAGAACTCTCTTTTCTAAGAAAAACCTGAATAACAGGAATTCTATGCATTGTTACAAATTGAAACTTAACCATATTGCATCATCATTTTATGTTCATTGTTATAATTCTTGGAAAGGATTGCTTTATCATTGCATCATCATTTTGAGCTCATTGTTATTGGTGAATTGCGTGTTGAAACCATTGTTGATACCTATTGTTGCACAAACTTTTATTTGCATTGTTGGTCATGAGATATATATTGTTGGTCCGTGCAGAGTGTTTGTGAATTGCGTGTTGATACCATTGTTGCAAAAACTTTGTCTTGCATTGTTGGTCATGCGATATTTCTCATTAATATGCCCTGCTATAACCATGAATATCGATTTTTTATCAATAATTATTATTTTTTCGAAATCTGAAGTAGACAGTGACCTTCCTCATGCTTTGAAGGTCATGTATGCGAAATTTCATCAAGATCGGAATAAAACTGTAGATTTGTATAAAAAACGTACCCACAGACCCACAGACAAACATCCTTCTTTATATATATATATATATATATTTGGTATTTTGAAACCTCAGTCCCTATCGTTCCTGTTGGATCTGTTGTTCGGCAATGGCTGACCATATTCTACAAACTGGACATAACTTTAGTATTGAGAAACTTCAAGTCCTGCAGGTGGTTAATGAACCCAGGAGACTGGGTTTTTTGGAATCCTGGGAAATCATGAAAAACCAGGACGACCCTTTGCCTAATTTAGACACTGGACCCTTGGAAAAATTTACTGGAACATACAAAGAAAACTTCCTCTGCCTAGCGGAGCCCTGTCCTAGGTCCGCGCTTTCCGAACCAATAACCTCCCAACTTCAAGTCTTTTCTTCCTACTCCCTTTTATATTGGCTTAACTTTACTACAAATACCCCAAATTTTGCTCTGTAAATACCAAGATGATTAGAGACGGGTTCTCTTCTGATTTGATTATGATGGTGACATCCTTTCTCAGCGACACACAGTGTGGCCAAATACGATAATTCTTGGCAAAAAATATTTTATTGCTTCTTATTATATGAATGATTAGTTAAACAATATTTAACATTAATACAAGTGTTTTAACAATTATTAAGTAGCGGAAGAATGGAGATACTTCTTGTTTTCACAATGTCCGTCTGTCTCCGTCCGTCCCCTTCATAATTTCCGCATTTTTTAAGGTAAAAGGTTGAAATTCGGAAGATAGCTTACTATGGGCATGTGCATCTTAACAATTTAGTTTGGTTTTGATTGGCCCACTAGGGTCGGAGTTTTGGACCAAAATGTCCCAGTAGGGTGGGGGTTCCTTTTAAATATAATAATTCCAAATGGGGCAAATATGTGCAGCTTTCTTTTTTAATTTTCAGCAAGAACAAATCCTAAAGAAACTGCGAAAACTAAAAGTTTTGACATAATATGCCCTGATATATTATAAATCTCCCCATAGAGATGCTTCTATTCTCCAGTTTTACCCTTTATAACGAGACGTTTTTACATCGCCATAATAAAGCAATTAAATACATCAAAGTGTATATGACGATTAAAAAAATTCTTACCTAAAGGTTTAGACGCCATGTTGAATTGGAACCAAATATTCCTAAGCACAGAGGAACACTTCTCGTACAAACACAACAGTAGATTTCACAATAATAAGCACAAGCAGTTGTCAGAATTAGCAACCTTAGACACGTCCGCATCTTCTGATAGGTGGCGCTACCGTTCCCGCATTGAAAGTATAATAGCATACGCTATTGAACTTCTATTTCCAGGTGGTATTTATGGTATTTTTTTAAAATTTATTTTTTACGTTTCTGCCAAGAATTTTTGCATTTGGCCCCAGTGTGCGACAGGTTCTATCAAGCCAAAGTTGGCGAAAACTCCTCCACGCCCAGCAAGGTAAAGGCCGGTGTCCCACAGGGTTCTGTTCTCGGGCCCGTTCTCTTTAATTATTTTGTGTACGATTTCCCAAAACCCGAGAAGTGTAACTTATATTTCTATGCTGATGATACTGCTATCATGGCATGGTCGCACTAGCCATCTCACGTTATCACTCGTCTGCAGAATGCCTTGAAAAAATTTGAAGACTGTTTTAATTGCTGGAAATTGAACCTTAACGTCGGAAAATGCAAAGTTGTGTACTTCAACAAAAAGCTTAAGCGTCCCCCGGATTCTCTTGTGCTATTCATTAAGAAACTCGAATGGGTTGACAACTACAAGTACCTTGGCGTTATCATCGACTCAAGACTTTCCTAAAATAGTCACGTAATTTACACTCTGAATAAAGCGAAGAAGGCTAAATACAGTCTTATAGCTCTCCTGGGTAGAAACAGCGCCCTCAGCATCGACAATAAGTTACTACTGTACAAGACAGTGATTCGGACCATCCACCTCTATGGTATCCTGTGTGGGCGACTATATGTAGAAACAGATGGAGAGAACTCCAGTCGTTCCAGAATGTTACCCTGAGGACCACTGCGCAGCTTGGAAGAAGGACCGTAAAATATCTTTACATCCACTCGTATCTGAACATGACTCATATTGGAAAGTGTGTCCAAGATCTCCTCATGAACATGGTGTAGACAATGAAGAGCCATGACAGTGACCTGGTGGCTGGAATACTGAATAAACGGATGGAAATGAAGTGGCACACAAAGTTGGCATATTCTTGATGTCAACTTCGAAGACATTGGCAACATTTCCTTACCGGATTATTGGAAGATGTAATACCACCCTCCCCCTCCCTCCTCTCCCACTCTTTTGACAATCGTCAATCTTATTTTTTGTTTTTTCATAATGTGGAAGACCTCTTTGGGTTAGTCAGGCTTCTTGCCTATTTCAGTGTGTTTATTCCGGAAGGGTGAGAAACGTGTAAGCACTGCTTACGTTCCATCTGAACAGATGTACACTTCACTGTTCGATTGTCTGTAAATACCCTAAATATTGCTCTACTTACAGAAAGCGGCGATTTTGTTAGCAGTGACCAGACTCAACTTATCGCCGACTCATTGAAAAGTCAATTCACTACGCCCAAGGAGGACTGTCTAGTTTGGCATCTCTCAACGCGCTCTTACTCATCCTAATATCATTGGCACCTCTGAGATTTTGAACATCATTAAGCACTTGAAAAACAAAAGCGCAGCTGGGGTCGACATCATCACCAACAGTGCTCTTAAGAATTTGCCTCTCAATGTTGTTTGCATTATCACCAGGGTCATGAATGACTGCTGGCTTAACGGTCACTTCCCTAGTGCCTAGAAGGACTCAATCATCCTCACTATTCCCAAGCCGGGACTTGACCCTGCTCTTCCCATCGGCTATAGGCCCATTAATTTACTGCCAATGCTCTCCAAGGTCTTTGAGCGAACTATTCTCAAGAGGTTCAATGACTTCTGCGAGGCAAACAACCTTATTCGTGAAGATCAATTCGGCTTCCGCCAGGCCACTCCTGTCAACTACAGGTATGGAGGCTTGTTGCTGATTTGAACCGTCCTCTCAATCTTTCTATGTTTGGTGGTATCGTCTTTCTTGGCGTTCAAAAGGCCTTTGATCAAGTCTGGCTTGATGGGCTCATTTACAAAATGATTACTTATGACTTCCCTGATGACCTAATTGCATTGGTTCGCTCCTTTCTGACAAATAGGACCTTCCGTGTTAAGGTTGATGACTCCTTGTCTGTCCCTTGCGATGTTAATGCTTGTGTTCCCCAAGGCTCTGTCTTGGGGCCTGCCTTGTTCAATTTCTTTATCCACGACTTTCCTAAGTTTGAAAAGTGCAATCTTTACTTGTTTGCTGACGACCGTTCCATCATGACTTGGGCACGTAATCCAGTCCACGTCATCAGCCGTCTACAGAAAGTCAATGTTAACAAGTGTAAAGTCATGTTCATCACACGTAAACCCAATCATCTCCTATGGTAGGAAGCTTGAGTGAGTTCCTGTGTCCAAACACTTCTCAGGAACATGTTACCCAAGATGGAACATCATGAAAATGCCCTGGTTGCTGGTATCCTGGATCACTCACTCGTTATCAGGAGACCCCGTCATATCCTGGATGTCAATTTGGAGAACATCAACAAGGCTCAGTTCCCCAGCTACTGGATCTACTAGATCTTAATTTTTCGGACTCGCTATTCGTCAATCCACAATCTGATTCTCTTACCTACTATGAAGGGACTCTTCTTTGGATGACTTAAGAGGTTCATCAGGCTACTTTCCCATTTCAGTGTACCTCATTTGGTTTACTTTTTGGGCGAGCGTGTAAAGTGAGCTAATGCTCCTGGACCACTATTACTACTTTTTCACTACACTGAACGATTGTCGATTTCTCTGTAAAACGATTCATACTGATAATGGCTACGTGGTAGCCGCAATGTACATCCATCGCCTCCTCCTTCTCAACAATGTTTACGTTTGGCGTTCAAACGATTATCTACAGATATTAGAGGACCCAATTCATGCCAGAAAACAATCCCCACCTTATTACTCCGCACCTTACAAAGTCCGTACCAGACATGAGGTTCCTCCGCTTCATGTTATTTTCGTCATATTCTAAGCCATCCATCAACATGATGCAGCAGGAATCTAGATTCGTCTGGCCAGGCAAACTTTTACCAATCCTCAATGGTCGCGCGCTTTTTTGTTCTTCTCTGACAGCATTGGCAACCGAGAAAGACTTCGGCTTTTGGTAATCCATTTGAGCCAAGGTGCGACTAGCGTTCTGATATTGTTTTCTGGCTACCTGAACCGTTCTGATATTGTTTTCTGGCTACCTGAGTTGAAATGAATTGTGCGATTGTTCCTTTCTGTTTTCGCATACAAGTCTTGACATTCTCCTCTGGCCTCTTTAATCAACGAGGGTTTCCGTCCTCAGGAGTCACAATGGCTACATGTTTTTTTGTACTTTGACTCACTCTCGACAAATCCTTGAAACTGTGGTACGTAACTTCAGTAGAGTCGCCGTTTCTGAAACGCTCATTCCATCCCCTCTTGCACCTACCATCAGGCCACGGTAAAAGTCAGTCAGATCACTGGTTTTCCGCATTTTTGCTATGGTTTTATGCTTAACTAAGTAGAAAAGTTGCTTCAGGATATTTATATCGTGATTTGTGATCATGTGACATGCAAATCAGGCAGTCACTCAATTTGCATATTTTGTGAGGTGTACTTAATAAAGTGGCTGCACAGTGTATGTTGCTCGAAATCGAATTTTTATTTCACTTCAGCGTAAGACGGGAGATGATGCAATGGTTCAATGGATGTTGGATAGACAAATTCGTTATAACGTTTAAAGGGATGGGAAAGGATGTTCATAGCTGATATTTTCATTCTAATGTATAGCCTCATTTTTTTTATTCTATCCGATAACATTTTAGTATTATTTGAAAAACTAGATCAAAAAATGCATTGTAATCGCTTGGCTCTGGTATGCAGAGCAAACTCAGTGTTTAGAATTATAGAATTTACATTAAATTACATTATATAAAAATTAAACGTGAGAATGATATTATCGAACAAAATTTCTCTGCTTCAACTTTTGTCCGAATTAAATTGGTAAATTACTCATTACGAGGGCAATTCAATTCAGTAGCATGCCAAAAACCTATTTATTTCCGAAATGAACATAAATGTAATTAAATGATATGATCCATGCATTATATTTTAACTGGATTCATGAAAATAATAATAATAAATAAAATATAAACGCTTACATTATATATTACCACGTCACATCGATTTACTTCACCCTTCGCGTCAAAAGCAGTGTTACATTTTCCCAGTAATAAAAAAGCCATTTTCTAGCTAACAATTTTGTTTATGTTATCCGTCTTTAAAAATATTAAAAAAACTTATTTAGAGAAATGATCAGTTTAATATTATTTCTACTTCAGAGACTAAATGAAGAATAAATACGTATCATTCTATAGAATATTATCTTCAAATTAGGATTTTTTTAAGAAACGTAAAAACCAAAGACATATATAATGGATAACTGACATTATATTTATATATAATGGAGTTTAATATAGTCTTGTTTACCAATTTATGGGCATATTTAAAGCTCTGTAACAATTTTGAACCAAGTTAAACAATGACGCAAGCGGATATATTTTTATTTCACAATTCTCACAAGTTTTTAGAGGACATTTCAAATGACAGTCCTGTGTTTGTAGATTAAGTAATTAAAGTATATTGTTTAAGGTGCAGGAAGGACATAAATAAGCGTTAATCGCAACTTGAGTGAAATATTATTTGTTATATTATATTCATTATTAATCATTATCTTCTTCCCGCATCCTAGGTTGGAGGGAAGGGAGGATGCAAGCGCCCACACATGTTATTAAGCCCTTGATGCGAAAAATTTAATTCGGACTACTGGTTCAAGATGAGGAATTTGCCATTAATTTCATAAATATTATCATAACTTTTCAACAACATCAGAAACATGGAATTCGGACTATGTTTATGAGGCCGTCATAAATGTTGTTGTTGAACAAAATAGCTTAAATTAGTCGTGTCTCTATCTCCATCTTTCTGTGGGTTTTTAGGAATCATTTTATGCAAGGCATCAGATTTCGTAACTACCTATATTCTTTTATTCCATAATTCTTGAAATCAAAAAGTAAGAAAACAATTATTAACTCTTTCTTTCTCTCTCTCTCTCTCTCTCTCTCTCTCTCTCTCTCTCTCTCTCTCTCTAGTATTCATTTTCGTTATATTAATGACATGTTACCTTGTTCTATCTACGAGGTAAATTAAATGACCTCTTAAATTAACTGCATTTCCCTCCGTTGTCTGCCAAATAATAGCATCGTCAGACCCATTATCTTTCAAACTTTTCTCATTCAAAATCTAAGAGATAGTTGATAAATGACATATTTAGTATATCAAAATGATTATCGTAAAAAAAAACTCAAGAGGGTTTAAAATAAGTCTATAAAACTAATATTGGAATAAAAAAATTTTTTAGAAGCATTTTGTCGTTATTCGAGCATACATTAATCGAATTTCTCCAGAGTATGGCAAAGGTAAAATGTTAATCAGACAGACAGAGCCGCCGAGTGCAGTAACTTAGCTGTGCCCCTCTGCAAAAAAGAACTTGACCTGAGACGTGTTGGAAGTGCTGGAACAATACTAATATGGCCTCCCTCTTCTACACATACATACAACTCTTGGGCCCTTTCTGTTGCTCCTTTGTTCAAAACCACCTAGGAGTTTTTGCTATACACACACTATATATCTAATATTGGTTTTCTTTTTAAAAATTTGATTGTGTATAAAATTAAAAAATTTCCCCCTTCAAGGGTCACCTTTGAGCTCCATGGGCACCGGAACAATGTACCGGCAGCATCTCCTCTCCTCAGGCCTGTCTGGCAGATAACAGATTTAAACACCTTAAAAGCCACAACACTCCCGGCAACCATTTTCAAAATCTTGATCAGTACGTTGAAAGTAAATGGTCAAACCTATATATCGATTATTCAAAGATCAATGCTATAACATTCAAAAATGTAATCAGTGATAAATACTTAAGCACAATTATTATCTACTTGGAAATAAGATTTTAGATATACTGGATATTTAAAGAAGTACGAGCAAGTGAAGGTTTGATACCAGGATCTCTTATATGGTAGCGATCACTCAAATTCCCTTCATGAAGTCCAGCTCTTTAATCTAGGGAAAATTTTACATCTCTGGTGGGATCATTCATTTAATGAAGTCTTCTTCCCGTCATGAAAATAAAACTGGGCATATAATGGATATTAATTATTTCTATAATTAAATTTTTATCGTAAATTTTTATTTAATCATTCATCATGTGTCACATGCTTTATTTCAATCTAAATATTTTTTTAATCTTAAGTGCCATATAATTTCTGTTACTCTGATAAGTCTACAACAGAAGCGTATCTAAATTTCTGACCCTTCCCAATCGATTATGAATAAATCACTTTGCGATGGATCGAGCCCGGAATTTGGATAAAACATCACGCAAAGCACATGTGTTTAATATCATGAAATTATCTGAAAAGGTGCTAAAGGCCTAAGTGTCTAAGTTTCAGTTTAAACGCTATAAATTTCCCTAAGATTACAACATTTATTTAAACAATGATTTTTAATTAAATTGTTTATTAGTTATTTCTTAATCAATTGGTTTCATTGATTTCAATGATAACGTTGGTTTTAATTGTTTCCGCGATATCGAGTTTATTTGTTCTTGAAAGGGAAGAAGCTTAATAAGAAACCATAAAACTACTATACCTATATAAAAGAAAAAAATACCATATTATCTTGCAGTGTGTTTATTATAACTAAAAGAATATAAAAAGGAAAAACTTAACATCCTTCGAGCTGGATTTCGATGAACTGGGAAGGAAATTATTGTTCGATCACCTTCATAATGTACAGACGCATAGTTCAATTCATATCTATTATATAAACGCATTGGAAAATTACCTCTTGCTACATTTACAAGATTCAGGATTTCAAAACATCATTTTTTCAGCAGGACGAAGCTCTCCATCTTGTCTGTGGCCGTGCGCGGCCTGCTATATGCACTGTTTTAGGATATTTTGTATAGTTCCACCATTTGGACATCTAATTTCCCAGATTTGACGCCTACGGAATTCTCTCTGTCGGGTCATTTCAAAGCCATCGTTTACGAGCAAAGACAAATGGATATCGACACTTTAACAACCGAAATCACAACCGCAATCATGTTCTGAAAAATACATAGAAGTCTAGTGCCACGAGATAAGAACTCGGTGTTCAAAGATAAAAGTGCACATGGAAATGTGAAGAAAATAAGAAGAAAATCTTGTGTGATAAAAAAAAGCTTTTCTAAAGTTCGTTTTTTAGTTTAATGCGGATTAAGAGGAAGAATGGAGCTACCTAATGTTTTCACAATGTCCATCTGTCTGTCCGTCCGTCCCCTTCATAATTTCCGCATTTTATTTAGTTTGGTTTTGATTGGCCCACTGGAGTCGGAATTTCGGGGGCGGAAATTAGAGGGGACCAAAAGGTCTACGCGTATTTATGCATATAAAGGAGTGAAAATCAGTATGCAGATTTCTCTAAGCAAGATCAACTTTACTGTAAAGTTTGGGCCAAATTATCCCAATAGGGTCGGAGTTGTGGGTGTGGCAGTCACTTGGTCTTTAGAGCTATGGCAACATATGGAGTGTCATATATCATTCGATCGGAAATGATGAGAAACGACAGAAGATTAGAAAATGAGCTATTTTTCAATTTCTAAATACTACGTTCGAGAAAATCAATTTTTCGATTAGAAAAATGGAGGTGGTGGTTAAAAAGTGCAGATAAAAGGGTAAAAATAGATGACTTCAGCGCTTCCGCTGCTTTCCTATACCTTTCTCGGGAGGATTAATTTCTTGTTCACAGTTTTTTTTTTCCTTTTGATGACATATTAATACTTCACAAGAACAGTGCAAGAGTTGCTTCATATGTTAATCAGTAATTAGATCTGAAATTATGAACACTTTACCATTCGGAGATTATTTCGGTGTTCTATATGATAAAATAACCGATATCTCAGTTTAAAAATTAAAGTTGATTATACACGTTAGATATAACAGTCCATTCAAAAACAAGAGGTTATTGTTAATTTTGGCCCGCTGCAGCATTATCAACAGTGAACTGAAAAACTATACATGATAAACTTATCGAAAATATTCACTGTCTAGGCTTAGGAAAATGCTTAATCTAGTAAGCCTGAATTTAATGCACTAGCTATTATAATTGGGATTTAAAATGGAGTTGCAAAGATGTTCCAGGATAAAAGAGAAGGATTCATATGAATATAATTGCATAAACCACTAAATTATTCTTAATATGCCTGAGCGGTTGCCGTTAATGAATTCATCCAGAATTTCACTTTCAGAATGACTAGTTAAATGAGTTCCAAAAAATAGTGGGTAATCCTCATAATAAATTCACAGTACCTTGCGACACTATATGACTGTCTCATGATTCTGCAGTAAAACTAAGGAATGACGCATGGTGAATTTTATAGCTGCACTCAAGAGAGGCACTGAATGAAATGATATCATAGCTGAATGTCTCAATAAACCTTTTAGAGGCATATAATTTCTTAGCTTCACAAATGATATTTTCAAATGTAAAATATTACCATTTTTATGGAAGATGAATGGAGTTTGGCAAAGCAATCTGTTAATCCCACAGAATTTAATATAAGTTATGAAAACTGAAACTGAAAGACACTGTTGACAGTCATTTAAATCAAAAAACAATTGGACCAGATCCTTGGAGATGATTAGTACGACTTTCAGATTTACTATTCACATACTAATATGAATATATTCTAAGGTATGATAAATACATATGCACAAGTATTAGCCACATTATACAAGATTTTCAGATATGCCAATAATTTCTTACTTTTCAAGACCTACATACAATACAGAAATTCATATCAAAGTACAGCTGCAGAGATTCCTCTTAATTACTCTTCTACAAGTGGTATTTCTTCACTTTTAAATTATGAAAGTATAGAATTGGCATTTGAAACAAAAATGATTATACAGTGATGAAACGAGCATATTATCAATGCTAATGAAATGAGTACACTATCCGAACTCAGAGAGAAGCTCTCCGGTTTATCTGTTGGAATGCTCATTAACACAGCTGAATGTAAAAGAGGATTTTCTACTTTCAAAAGAATAAATATCTGTTTGAGTAATAGCATAAATCAGTATGTTTTAAATAAGTAATATTTAAAGCCTCCTTGTTATATATCCTATTAAAGTTATGTTATACGCAGTGAAAATATTTAATGTAGAATGTTTGCATTTACGTTTATATTAAAAAAGCAACTTTAAGTAGCCTTACTGTTTTCTATATAATTTTTGCTGGGCATGTAAATAATTGTTGCGTGTCAAATGGCTGAGAGAGATGGTAGATTTTTTTAATTCTTAAATGTTTTTGGTCACGGGTTCGAAATCCACCGTGAGCATGGATCTTTTTATTTATCTCTGGACCGTATTAAAATATTTGTAATATGAATAGAGTATAAATGGTCTAGCGCCCAAATACGCAATGAACCCATTAGTCAATACTATTTTAAATTTTGCCTTTTTATTTCAGAAATTTCCATTAACTGTATTCATGATAAATTATAAAATGAAAACTGAAACGAGGCTTCTAAGTTTAAATTAATAACAGAAAAAATTTATAATGTTGCTTAGCTCTTCCCCCATCAGCTACTTTTACATATCTTCTGACTACTAAAAATTTCTGGAGAGAAAAGTATTTTTATAAATTTTAAATATTAACCAATTAAAGCTCTCAAATAAATTTTCCAAGCTATTTCAGCTGCGCAATAAGTAGACGGTAAATATTAATGGTTATAATTAAAATGCACAAAATAAATGTCTACTGCATAGCAACTTAAAATTTTTATCCACATTGATCGATGTTAATATCTGCAATTCATTTTGAAGGACGTAAAATAGAACTATGTTTAGAATAAAAACAGAAATTTGAAATAAATGGTTTGCATGCTTATAAGAAGCAAATAAATGTTTTTACTCAACTATTAATCAAAAAGTGAATAATGTTTATACAGTTAAATGTTTATTAAACTCTTCATATTGAGCAAACGAGATAATTTTATATTTTGTATATATTTAATTTTAAATGAACTATATAATTTTTGAATTTCTTCCGCTTTTTTTGTACCTGCTGTGCTGTAGGTTTGATTGACATACAGAAGTCGCTCTGTATTCAGAAAATGTTTCCCCTTAACTTTTCTTGGATCCTTCGATTGATTTCAAATCTTCGATCTATTGGAATCAGAAATAGCTTAATTATATGATTTGATATCGCTTGGCGCTTTAGAGGCCATATGAAAGGAGGAACTGATCATATGGCTACTTTACTAGTCGATATGATTTCTTACAGTGACTTTAGGCAACGGCAGGTCAAATTGAAATGAAGACCAGCTCATGTACCAGAGTCATTAAATTAAGATCAATATTTTTGTCAATAATAAAGGAGAACTCATGATTCATAATCAGAATTTAACAATGTAGACTTACTTATCGTACAAGTTATCCCAATATTCAATAAACGAGTTCTTGAAATTTTCTTATCGTGAATCTTCAGTGCTCCTCTTAGATTCTCTCCGAATCCTGCAGCATCTACGGCAAAGGATGGCGAATGTTTAAAGAAGGAAAAAAAAAATTGCCCTCTATAAAATTACTGCCATCTACTGAGAGAAAATTGAACCCCCAAAACGTATTTTAATCTTGCTAAACATATAAATGGGAAAAAAAAAATCAATATATTTACTTATTTAATTTTTAAAATACTATTAATGTTCATGGAGCTATTTAACATAAAATTAAGAGCTTAATAAATTTTATTACTGTAATACAGTTCTATACCATCCATGGACGGAGAGCGTTTTGAGAGGCTAAGCTAAAGAGAGGAATTTAGAAGAAAAAATTGACATACAAAGATGAGTTTAGGAGTTAAAAATTTTTCATAAATAATTTCAAAAACGAAGAAGAAATAAGGTTTACTGGCTGTTTAATTTAAGTTCGTATTAAAATATATTTGTGGCATAAAAATATGCACGATCTGAAATATTTTATTTCAGAAAAAGCTGTATCAACTATATTTAAATTTTTAAAATAATATCAAAAATATTATAATACATGAATATTAAGAACCAGCCTATAATTAAATTAATCTTTTTAAATAAAACAGTTCGTCACCTGTATCCCATTTCTATACGAATTTTCTTCCATTATTGTTGGTTGGTCATTTGGAAGAAGATCCCAGTAGTCATCAAAATTGCACAACTTAAGATGAAACCGACGAAAATTTTCACATTGTCGAATCCATTATATGCTTGAAAATAGATTCAATTCAACCCAACAACGTATATTTATTAAACGAAGAGTGATCTAAAATAATAGGGACAAATTTCATGGGGTGATTCCTGACAAGACAAATATCAAAAAAGTTCATATCAACATTGTCTGGGAAATGAATAGATTCCATCACATACGGAGAAGCACATACAGAGAAAGGACAAAGTATTATGAATACCTTTGATTTTAGATTTTTTGTCGAATAGCTAGAAAAATACTTGACGAATTATCCTGAAGCTTCAGGGGATTAAAAATATGTTACACTTCATATAATTCAGCGAACGTTTTGTCCCGAAGGAAATAGTAGTCCAGCAACAATTTGAACAGAAAAAAAAATAATGTTTAGGATCACCCTATAAAAAATAATGCTTGAAATGCAATGCCGGGCACAAGTCTCAACATCTTCTCTTTATGCTGATATGAAGGCGTATTGACTTCATATTGACTTCCTAAAGGCATAGTGACTTAATATCAGAGTACGGAGAAGAAGCTGATGCTGGTTTCTAGTCTAAAAATAAAAATTTGGACCGGAAACCAGTTACCGTTTTGTTTACTTTTGAGAGCAAATGAAATTCAACTCATTTTACCGGCGATATCTTTCTGAATTTTCACGATATTTGCTTGGGCTTTATACACTGATTGGAAGAAAGTAATTGGACACCCATTCACCCGGCAAAAATGGACCTTTCTGGTATCACACGTGTCAACTACTGTATGGAAATGCAAAGATAGTCATCAGACAACACTATTGACTCTAACTGAGGCATCATGCTGCGACAGGCGGAGCTGACAGAGTTCGAAAAAGGTGTCCTGGTTGGAATGTCGCTTCAAGGCGCATCCATACGAGAGATTGCCAGCAGCCGGAACTACCCGAAATCAACAGTAGCGTATGTGCTAAAGAAGTACACGACCAATGGACATTGTACGAATGCACCAAGGCCTGGTCGTCCACCCGCATTGACCGACAGAGACCGTCGGGTGCTGCAGCGGGAGATACGGAAGAACCGACGTTCGACGATGACCACCATCGCCGGGGAATTCCAGCAGGCATCTGGATGTCACTTATCCACCAAGACCCTCCGAAAGGAGGCCCACATGCTGGGCTATCACAGCAGAGCAGCAGCTCACAAGCCGCTAGTCACACCGGCGAACAAAACGAACAGACTGCAATAGGCCAGGGAACGCAAAGATTGGACTGTTGAGGACTGGAAACGTGTTCTCTGGAGCGATGAATCCCGCTTCACATTGTTTCGATCGGATGGCAGAGTTTGGGTGTGGCGTTTACCTGGAGAGCGGCTCCCTCCTGAGTGTATCATCCCAACAGTGAAGTTCGGCGGAGGAGGAATTATGGTGTGGGGCTTTTTTTCGTGGTATGGCGTAGGCCCGGTAGTGAAGGTGGAAGGCACCATGAGGGCTACGGACTACACTACCATCCTGGGTCGAGTTTTTGGACATGAGATCGCGGTTTAGTAAGCATCGCTCATACGTCAAAATTGCGTAAGATCAGAGCAATTACCATTGGAAGGCTTTGACATTACGCAATTTTGACGTATGAGCGATGCTTACTAAACCGCGATCTCATGTCCAAAAACTCGCCCCTGGACAATTCCGTTCTCCCAACCCTTTGGCAAACCTACGGTCTAAAGCCATGCCTGTACCAAGACGACAATGCCAGGCCACATGTAACGCCGATAATAATGTATGCCGACAATGGTATGCCGATAATAATGTTGAACGCATGCAGTGCCAGCCCTGAGCCCCGACCTGAATCCCATCGAACACGTACTCAGCTTTTAGTAAAGCTTTTAGAGGTTTGCTTCTCTGCATAGCGCAAATAAAAAACATGACCCTACTTCTTTATACGTATTAATAAATACTGATACAGGTCTAGTATTAGTATATTTATACAGTATCTGAATCTATAATCGCATACATGAATTATAAGATCATTAATGTACTAAAAATAGATAGGTACAATAATTTTGATATGACATGCGACGAGAAGAAAATACGAAATATTAATAATAAATTTTAAAAATTAAACTATGAAAGCATACACATCTGATTTAAATTTTAAATTACCGTATATTTGAATATACTAAATTTGTATTTAATGTTCTATACCGAATTATTCGCTGGATAATTATTAACAGTGACTTGCTGATTTATGGTTTTAAAAGTAAAACATTTCAGTGTTTTTTCCATTTATATAAAAGATCAACATTTCCATAGATGGCTATAATTAGAACGTGTTACTATAAGGGGTTCTATTTTTAACAGGCCGCGTGGGTATATTCCATATTTACCCTTTAAATACATTTTATATATACAGTATATGAAATTCGCTTACCCTTGATGTTTTGAACGGTAAATGTTTTCCAAAATCTCTCGGAATTAAGCGCAACCTTTTCTTCTTCGATGCTTCATCTTTGGGAAATGAAAACATCTGCACTGTTGGTCCATTATCATAATTGCCGTTGCAATTTGTCACACAAGATCTGTATGGCATCGTTACTCAATGCAAAAATCGTACAAATAATGTAAAAAAAAATAATACACATTATAATTATAGCCTTGATCTCAAGAAAATCGTAGCGAGAAGCTTCCTCGTGTTCGTAGCAAGCCTGGTTCCGCTGGAATCACGGACTACCGGAAGTACGTTGCACGCGTCATCAGAAACAGCGCTGCGGCCTGGAGTTTAGAGGGTGTTGGTAGTAGCCCACTCCCCAAAACACTACCTCTACTGTGGACGGCTGTACGGGCGGGAGATTCCTGTGGGGGTCGTACGTACTCTTGTGGAAAGCATGCCCCCGAGAGTGGCCGCCGTGATTGCAGCCAGAAGGGGGCCGACAGGATATTAGCTGTTATCAATAAAAGCAAATAAACGCACTATGCGAGGTGTCCAATTACTTTCTTCCAATCAGTGTATAAAAGTAGCTCTATACATTTGGTAAATAAATTATGCAAAAGACGTTTTGTTAACGCTTACGCATTTCCAGTTAAACATTATGTAGTAATAACAAGATTAAACAGATATAAAAAAAAACCGACTTTGATGAAACTTTCACTATCGTCTAGCTATAACCATTCCACATCTTGAAAACTACTGAACCGATTTTGATGAAACGTGGACTGTTCCTTAAGTTGAAAGATACTTAATCCAATAAAAAAAAAGAATTGCAATTCGATTTCTAGTTTCTGAGAAATACGTGGACAAACATACATACATACATATACACTGTGATGAAATTTGGCATGTTTATAAGCCCACATAGACTAAAATATACATAGACTAACATATACTAACATACATACGAATCGAATTGATAACCTTTTTTGATGTCAGTTAAAAATAAAAAAATTCATGCGGGGGGGAAAATACGAAAAGCCTTGTGCTGGTGAGGATCAGCATTGTCTAATGATGGAGAATCATGGCCGCATTTAATTAAGCGGAGGCAGCGATATGATGAATAAGCAGTGATGTTAGTTTTATATATATACAGGGTGTATCAGGTTCGATGGCCATGAAGTACCTAGCGTGACCATTTGCATGATTACAAACATAAAGTTCCTTTTCGAAAATGTCGAAAATTCAAAATTTAAATTGCGTCGTTACGTCATTTATGAACTTTCAGCACTAGCAGTTCATTAAATTCAAAGGGGCGATTACAATTAAATCGGCGGCAATTGTTGAGATTAAATGACGTTTTCGACAGGTTTTCAGCAAACTTCGCGTGATGTTTAGACCCTTAACATTTGATTTTTGATCATTTTACATAAGGAACTATAAGTTTGTAATCATGCAAAGTACCTAGCGTTGTTCTCCGCAAAATTCTAAGCATAATTTTCCTTATCCATTTTTCAAAATTCTCAAAAAAAAATGCTTGAAATCGTTATCCAAAGTTTGGCTATATGACAAAATTCTAAGACATAATTCTAAGCCTTCTGACGTAATTCATCCATGCCATAATGACATAATTTTTTCCTGGCTCCCTCCCTGCTGAAGGCAAGTTCACTAATAAATGGGTAGGAGAAAGTCAATAGACGAGCTTGCTTATTAGCTTAATTTGAAAATAAACAATAGGGCTCTACTTTAATGAACTCAAAATGACTGTCTCCTACCCTTTTATGAATGAACTTGCCTTCAGCAGGGACAGAAAATGGCATGGATAGTTTACGTCATAAAGCTGAGAATTACGTCATAATAGCCAAACTTTGGATAACGATTTCAAGCATTTTTTTTGAGAATTTTGAAAAATGGATAAGGAAAATTATGCTTAGAAACCCGTTTGAATCAAGTAAGTGTTACAAGAAGAAGGCAGAGAACAGGAAAATAGAAAAAGTACAGGGTGATCCAAAAGTTATTTCACCATTGAACCGTAACCAACGAGAAAGTGAGGCCCCGACGCGGAAAAGTCACCTGATCATAGTAGCCCGGCCAACAATCGAACTTTCATTGTTTTCAACAAACGGAAAAATATCGATTGTTAAAATCCAAGATGAAAACATTGTTAGTCGGACTATAGTGCCCGGCCAACACCACCTAAAGAGAAAGCCTGAGCGCGGAAACGTCATACATTGTTAAAACGTCATAGGTAGTCATCTTTAATCGCATTTCTACCATTAATAAGCCCTAAATTATGACTAGGTATGACGATGTAATAATGTATGAAATTTTTGCGCTCAGGCTTTGAGTAGACGTGGTGTTGGCCCGGCACGAAAGAATAAGGAAACTGGCGCATGTGTAAATGAAAAGAAAACTCGTTCTACCAATCAGAAACGGACAGGAATTGGAGCATTACTCACTACGGATGCCCCGTTTCTGATTGGTTGAACGAGTTTTTTTCATGCGCCAGTTTCCTTTTTCTTTCGTGCCGGGCAGCGTATATTCGAAACGCACGAGGTGCAGACCATCATTCGCTCTCTAGTGATAATAAACATAACCTTACGCCCTCCAGGAGTCCAACTTCTTTACTAGTCCAACTAGATTACACTGGCACTGTTGTATTTTATTTATTTATTTTTTTTTGTATTTTTTTTTTTTTTTACGCCCCCCAGACCCCCCCTCTAACGAACTGATATATACCCCAACCTATTTGGTTACAGGGGGCAGTTGGTTTCCCCCCGGCCGGTTACAGGTTTCGCGACAATTCAGTTGGCACTGGACATTCACTTCTACATCGTTTATCGTCACTAGAGGGCGAATGATGGTCTGCACCTCGTGCGTTTCGAATATACGCTGCCGGGCACTATATATGGTCAGGTGACTTTTTCGCGCCGGGGCCTGTCTTTCTCGTTGGCTACGCATTGAACGTACAGAGATAAATTTGCAGCGGATATTTTTTAATCAATGCGACACTAATTGAGCCCATTTTTGTTGAAGATTCGGATTCTACCAGAAAAAATACGAAACTTTTATTTGAAAAATTTTTCAGTTCGTTACAGATGGCACTGTAATTGTGAAAAATCAGATTTTACGATTTTCTTGAGAAATGCACCAAAAAATAAATAAGAGACGATAAAATATTTCAAAATAGCTATAAAAATAAACTGTTGTCAAGCCCTTCCCCGCGCTTCCTTGTGGGTCAAGGGTGAGAGGAGGAGGGGGGCGGGCATGTTGAAAAGTTTGAATAGGAACTCTTACTTTACTTTCGTCATCTCTAGCAAAGAAGCATAGAATGGACCAAATCAAACGTTTTCTTCTGCCAATAAACTGGGGGTCGGAAATTCTTCTTTGTTTAGATAAACAATTTGAATCTCAAGCAGTTAATATGAATGAAGGTTTTTACCGCCGATTTATAGTGTACGCTGATTTGAAATTTCATACTCCAGATTATGAAAACAGTCCGTACATTAAGTACTTTTAGCGCTACCCAGGAACAACGACGTACAGCGTTTTTAATGAAGTTGGGCTTAATAAGTGCAGTATCGTCAATGATCCTTTGTCGAATATCTTCTTGTGTTGACAGAGTACTTAAAATATATAAAAATTATAAATAAGAACAAAGACCGCCCTTGCCGATCTGTGGATGCTTGGTGAGAAGGAGGAAGAGACGGATTCCACTATTTCCACAACGAGTTTATTTGACATTCCGGCTACAAAGTAGCCATCATCAGTATGAATTCCCGATTTGGATTCATACTGATGATGGCTAATTTGTAGCCGATATGTCAAATAAACTCGATGTGGAAATAGTGGAATCCGTCCCTTCCTCCTTCTCATCTTCTTGTGTGGTTGGCATCGTTTTGTAGACACCCTGTTTAGTTGACCAAGAGAAAGTATTCCAATGGCGACAAGTCAGGGGAACAAAGTGGCCACTCAATTTCGCCCCTTTTTCCAATCCATCGTTCATGGAATTGCATGTCCACAAAATGTGGAACAGTTAAAGCAAATTGCAGTCCTGCACTATCTTGCTGAAACCATCCATCGTCAAAGTTATCCTCTGTAATCTCTCTGATTGCTGGAACTATTTGATTCCGCAATTCTTCGCAGCATTCAAATTTCCGTCGATGAAAAGTGAACCATTTATTGCATTGTTCAGCATTCCCACCCAGACGTTCAATTTTTTAGGGTTTTGCATCTAGGCTCAAACGCATCTACACGGATTTTTTCACGCCATTACCTCCGATATTACTTAATAAATAAAGAAAAATAGTAAAGAAAATTCCACGGCCTGGATTTGAACCAGGGACCTCCGGGTTTACGCCCGAACAAGCAACCAAGCTTTAACCTATGCTCATTGGACATGTTTGATAGCGACAGCTTCCATGTCCGCGGTAGCCTTAGTAGTTAGAGAACCGGGACGTGTACCCGGAGGACCCTGGTTCGAATCCAGGCTGTGGAATTTTCTTTACTATTTTTCTCTTTTTATTAATTAATATTTCTGCACTTCTATTTTTTCTGCATTAATATTTAACTCTTCGTCGAAAATTCTTAGTTCATGTCAGCTCTCGCTTCGACTGAATGGGCCTCCATTTTTTAATTTGCTGTTATCGAAACTCGAAAGCAAATGATGACGTAGTAGCAACGAGCAATGTGATTGGTTGTTCGTTTGCTTCGAGCGGAAGAAAATCGGACGAGCTCAAAGCTAGGAGGATTATTATTGTATTAATCCTTCCAGGTTCAGAGTCACGCATATCGTTCGCAAGAGTCGTCCGACTAATTCGTGAAATACGTGTAGATGTGTTTGAGCCTCATGAGCTTCAAGCAAGCTTCTCTTTTGGTGAGAAGAGCATTTCTGGAGAAAATCGTAAAATCTGATTTTTCACGATTACCGCACCATCTGTGACGAACTGGAAAAAAAATGTTTCTAATAAAGTGTTTCGTATTTTTTCCCGTAAAATCCGAATCTTCAACAACAAATAGGGGTCCCTATTTATGATTTTAAAGTTCCCCCCACCCTCAGGGGATGAAGGTACGGGTTGAGTTTGGTATCATTGAATAGTTTTTGTTTTTTTTAATATTAAACCCGTGTTCTTTGCTTTTTTCGATCCGATATGTATTTATCGAGATATTCCATTGTCCTGATTCTTTTTTTTTACACCTTGTATATACAGGGTTTCCCGGAAATTCGTGTAAAAATTTGGAGGGGAGGAGGTATGGATAATTCTAAGCAAAAAATTTCACATGAACGTGGGTTGAATTTGAACGATAACTGAGATATGAACAGAAATAAAACTGCTGCCACCAAGATCAATAAGTTAATAACCCAGGTTCTCTAACACCTAGAATAATGAAAGTTGGGGGGATAATAAGTTTGTAAAACTGTGCATACCGTTAAAATTAGAGTAGTTTCCTAGTTACGCATTCAACATCGTAACCCGAGTACTAACTAGCAGTGAATTTTCCATCTCCCAAACAGTGAGATGGGTGATTTTTTTTTGAGAAACGTGTGTACTATATACTGTTCATTAAATACTACATTGATTCTATTTGCTTGTGTTTTCTGTTCCCTTCCTTCTTCTTAAACACTTACTTGACTCGAATGGCTCCATTTAAACACACCTCGCATGAATATCAAAATGAATTATCAAATTTTGATTGGTCAGAAAACTGTTAATTCTCGGAGATTTAGCCATATTTCCATTTTGCCATTATCAAGTACAAAATTGGACTTCGTTCAAGCTAAAGAGTTTTTTATTCAACCTATAATAACGTGTTCGTTAATATGAACTTAATTATTTCTTAATTATTGTTAATTAAATAAGTAATTTTAAGAATAATTATTATAGGCTAAAGCTTATTAATTAGAAAGATGCTTACAGCGTAACAATTTTTGAGCTATATGAAATAAAAATCAAATTTTCAAGAACTACAGATATTCGGATTTAGCTTATGACTTATTCGATATGCTTGTCATCAATAGCTAGGATGTGGCGCAGACGAAGAGCAAAATCTGCAAAATTCGCTGAAGTGTCGAGACATCGATGCTTTCAATGACCTCCTACATGGCTGTTGTGAGCTCAGCGATGGTTCCGCGGTTATTTGCGTAAACTTTGTCTTTAATATTGCGCCATAAAGATGAGTCACAAGGGCTGAGATCAGGAGAATATGGCGGCCAATAGATTCCCATTCCAGTGGCCTCTGGATACTCCAAATCCAGAAAGCGCTCTTCAAAGTGCTCTTCCAGGATTTCAAACGCTCTGTTGGTCCGATGGGGTCGTGCTTCGTCCTGCATGAACCACACATCTTTTTGAAATCTGGGTCACTTTGGATAATAGGGATGAGATTGTTCAGCGATCACCGTGCCTTCAATGAATATCGCACAGATTATTCCTTGCCTTGACATTGCACACCAAACAGTAACCCGTTTGGAGAGGAGAGACTTCTCGATCGCGAAATGGAGATTTTCAGTTCCCCAAATGCGGCAATTCTGCTTATTGACGTACCCATCCAGCGTCAGAAACGCTGTATTTTGACATTTTCAACGAAAAATGTACAAAAAAAAACAAAAATAAAAAACCAATACGAGTGAGTATGCTCATAAAAATCTCAACATGCACAGCATTCAACCGCCAAGTTTTAACTGAAACTCGCCAATTGTTCAAAAGTTATCAATTTTTTTTTTCATATATCTCAATAATTGTCGCACTGTATAATTGTCAAATATTTCTAGAAGTTAAATGAATTACGAGTTTTCTAAAAATGACATAAATTATACCACAGTACCGTTTAAGTTCGATATAAAAAGAATAAAGAAAAATAATCATAATAACTTTAGGTTAGGTTAGGCTAGGTTAGGTTAGGTTAGGTTAGGTTAGGTTAGGTTAGGTTAGGTTAGGTAGTACGCATAAGCAGTATTAAATGCGTACTACGCAGAAAGCTACATTTCCGTTTATTATCTTGAAATCGTTAAAAGCATTTTAAATGCGATTAAATCTTAAACAATCCTAGTTTTTTAAAATTAAAATATTACACAAGTAAATCGAAGGCATTTTCATTAAGCAATATACAATATTAAAAAACATTTTTTTAAAATTAAATACAATTTTAATAATAAATAAAATAAACAGAATTTTAAGCCTATCAATCTGAACCATGAGAATTTTTTTCCCTTTCGATTATTTTATTAACGTTTGTTCTGTTTGAAGCACTGATGCAATTGCGTGCCACATGGATATAAAAAGAGAGAATAACATTTTACTGGAAGTAATAAAATTTTGTCGAGAGTTGAATCTTGAATTGCTTCATTATATTTAAAGCTGGAACTTCTAAATGGGTTTTCACTGGCCTAGTTAAATTTTCACATCTCTCCACGTGATATAGAAAAATGTGCAACTCTGAATAATATAAAAAAACAGTATTTATTAATCTCATTTCTGAAATAATAGCAAACTTGTGACCCTTCAGTAAAGTGAAAAGAATTATATAATAGATAGAAAGATATAATCTCGGTTGTCTCTAATCACGACTCATTTTGAAATTGAACTCTGAGTTCAGCAGATTTGCTCAACTGTATAAAAACATCGTTTGCTTATGTCAATTACATTTGAAAATGTAAGGGATAACTTAATTTGATTATATAAAATAAACTTGGGGATAAAATGAAAAAAAAAAAATGTGCTTAAAATAAAACTTTCAGATTTTAATTTTTTTATAGTAGGCCTAAATCATCTAAATATTCAAATTACAAATAATTTATACTTTTATCCCCAAGTTTATTTTATATAAACAAATTAAGTTATCGCTTACGTATTTTCAAATGTAGATTACATAATAAATTATATATTTCACTCCAAATAAAAATAAAATTTAATCCTATAATTGTCAACTTGTTGTCATGACCTATTGAAAAAGGGCTTGAAACTGTAAATATAAATAAACGTTTAAATTTAATATCAAAACAAAATATCTTATATGGAATATTAAGAGGAAGGATGGTACAAATTGGCAAACTGAGAACATTTTATACTTTAATTAACTCTATATTTAATTAATTTAAGTAGGCCTGCATGCGAAAAATTAACATTGAAATTGAAGTGATTATGTAGAATATTGAAGTACTCAGAATGGAGTAAATTGAAGTTTGTTTTTTTTAATAGATTAGCTAGTAAAATTGAAGTGCCTCTTAGTATAAATAAAATAGTCAGTTCATTCATTAAGCATTCCAAAAATTATGATTAAATTATTAGATTAATTTAATGTATCGTTTTCTTTAAAACAACATTTATTACATTATGAATATTCTTGCCGACCGGTTTCAGCTTCTGTTTTGGTAGTTTGAGAAGGTTGCCCCATAGTAAAAATGTGTGATTTCTTTCAAATCGCTGTGTAATAATATCCATAACGTAATACTGTAAAGTAGGGGAGAGTGGCGTTGGTTCGGACGAAAATCAAATTTTTTCTCCCTCTGGGTTAATGATGAACCAAATAATAAATGTGTATATCGTATTTTGTATTCTAAACCTTTCGTCGTTTAAATGTACATGTGATTTTCTAGTAGTCACACGATAATCTATATATTTTTATATTTTAAAAAACTTCTGCAATGTCCAAAGTAACTCTTAGGTGTGGGTTTGCTTCGGACTCTGGCGGGGCTGTTTCGGACAAACTGATTTTTCGCCATTTTAATGAAATGCAAGGTAACTTTATTATCAAAAGAGCACAGAAATGTTATCACAACTTGACTAACATTATCACATTATAAAAAATCAAGAGTTTGGAAACGGAATGGGCTTCGCTTTAGCATACAGAAATGCAAATTTTCTAAATTCCAATCCTGCAAGTCCGTGGTTTAACTTTACACAAGCAATCAGATATTCGGCTAAGGCACTGCTTTCTTCTTTGTTAAAAACTTCTCTATTGTGGGTCTCGCAAAATGGCACGGTAATTTCTTTTTGTGTTCCTTCGCCTGATGTTCCAATTACAGGCTCAGATGAAGAATAATTTGAACTGGAACTCCGTCGGCTATAGACTGGGATTCATTTCTTGTCCTTCCAACATAATCTTGTAGAGTGGAACGTTTAACTTGGTACAGTGCTGAGGCTTTGCGAGCGCTTAATCCAGCCAAAGTTGCATTCACGGATCGCTTCATATATTCCCTGAAAGACGGATCTTGCCCTCTTTTTCTTTGGTAAGTTCTAACCATCTAAATTAAGAAAGATCAAATATTAAAACAAATGAAATAAATAAATTCAACCCCACCACGCCAGAAATCAAATAAAACCTTTTCAGCACATTTTCTATATATAGAAATGTGCTTATGTTATCGGTTTGTCCAGCTGTCCGTCAGTCCGTCTGTCTGTAGACACAATTCCCACAATTCATTGCGTTGCAATAGAAAGAGTGCATGTTTTGAATTGCTGGAAGACACGAATTATCCTCGCATTCGGGAAAACGCGTGTTGAAAAAGTCATAATATAAAATAAATTGCCTTCGAGTCGACTATTCTGCGTCATTTTTTAGCACATTTTCTATATATAGAAATGTGCTTATGTGATCGGTTTGTCCAGCTGTCCGTCCGTCCGTCCGTCCGTCCGTCCGTCTGTAGACAATCCCACAATTCATTGCGTTGCATGTATTGAATTGCATGTATTGCAATCTCACAATTCATTCAATCATGTCTTGAATTGCTGGAAGAAACGTATTATCCTCGCATTTGGTAAAACGCGTGTTGAGAACATGGGTTCGGTTCTGCGCGTGCTCTAAACGTTAATGAGATGGTGTGCGTGCAGGATGCACGTGTTTGACGATTATTAAAAGGGCAGTTCGGTCCCTAAATCAAGAGAAGTCCTAATTCCTAGGGAGCTTAGCATTTATTACGATAACTTGAAAACGAATTAACTTTTTCACAGTCTGTTTTCACCAATCCATTAAAATGGGACAGAGTACGCAGAAGTATGAACGTGACATAGCAGGAATAAGTACGTGCTCTAATAGCACGTGCTTAAATAGTACCATTATGATACCCTCTTAAACATTTCCTATAACAAGCTATGGCAAGTAATATATCAAACAAATTGTCACAGCATATCATGAACGAATATAAAAGAGTAACTCGTGATAGCAAGTATCGGTCTAATGGCACGTGTACGTGCAAGGATGTCTCATGAATGAATATAACGGTATATAGTAATGTCTGAGTTGTTTAGTAGTACGTGTTTTAATGGTACCAAGTGGTACCATTGGAACTTTCAATGCTAGGATATGACATTAATATATCAAACCACTCGTAATAACGTGCCATGAGTGAATATCACGAGAAAATAATGATCATAGTTATTGGTTTAGTAGCACGTGCCCTAATGGTGCCCTATGATACCATATGGTAACCTTGGAACTTTCAATGCTAAGATATGGCATGTATTATATCAAACGACTCGTAACAACGTGCTATGAGTGACTATCACGAGAAAATAATGATAATGGTTAACAGTTTAGTAGCACGTGCCCTAATGGTGCCCTATGAAACCATTGGAACT
>JAHWFO010061155.1:2143231-2219950 GCA_023313115.1 Rhysida immarginata
GAACTTTCAATGCTAAGATATGGCATGTAATATATCAAACGACTCGTAACAAGGTGCCATGACTGAATATCACGAGAAAATAATGATAATGGTTATTGGTTTTGTAGCACGTGCCCTAATGGTGCCCCATGGCATGATATGGTACCATTGGAAGTTTCAATTCTAATACATGGCATGTAATATATCAAACGACTCGTAACAACATGTAATGAGTGAATATCATGAGAAAATAATGATAATTGGTATTGGTTTAGTAGCACGTGCCCTAATGGTGCCCTATGAACTTTAGCATTGGAACTTTCAGTGCTAAGATATGGCATGTAATATATCAAACGCCTCGTAACAACATGTAATGTGTGAATATCATGAGAAAATAATGATAATTGTTTTTGGTTTAGTAGCAAGTGCCCTAATGGTGCCCTATGAAACCATATGGTACCATTGGAACTTTCAATGCTAAGATATGACATGTAATATATCAAACGACTCATAACAAGGTGCCATGAGTGAATATCACGAGAAAATAATGATAATGGTTATTGGTTTAGTAGCACGTGCCCTAATGGTGCCCTATGGCATGATATGGTACCATTGGAAGTTTCAATTCTAACACATGGCATGTAATATATCAAACGACTCGTAACAACATGTAATGAGTGAATATCACGAGAAAATAATGATAATGGTTATTGGTTTACTAGCACGTGCCCTAATGGTGCCCTATGGAACCATATGGTACAATTGGTAATTTCAATGCTAAGATATGGCATATAATAGATCAAACGACTCGTAATAACGTGCCATGAGTGAATATCACGTGTAAATAATAATAATAGTTATTGGTTTAGTAGCACGTGCCCTAATGGTGCCCTATGGTACCATATGGTAACCTTGGAACTTTCAATGCTAAGATATGGCATGTAATATATCAAACGACTCGTAACAACGTGCCATGAGTGACTATCACGAGTAAATAATGATAGTGGCAATTGGTTTTGTAGCACGTGCCCTAATGGTACAATACAGAATTTATAGAACTTTTAATGCTAAGATATGGTGTGTAATATATCAACCAACTCCTTACGCGTTATTAGATCTTTTGTTATCCATAGCTTATTTGAATCAAGAGTATAGTACTCTTAGGCTTAAGGGTATTTAAAACTCATTACTAATTAATTTATTAGTAGTTAATCGCTTGCTTCAATAAGAGTTTAGTAATTTAATGTGAAAATCTAATAGATGCTTACACATAACGCTTCAGCAATTGAGGCTCACTTCGTTTAACATTATGTGAGAATTCTTACAAATTAAAGAACTTTTATTTTTTTAAGTGTATAAGGAATAACTTTACTCTCCATTTACCTTTCATTCTTCAAGTTTATTCTTTTAAATTCTCTCTATACGTTAGCCTATTTAAATAGTAATTTACAATTTAGTTTTCATATTTATTTATTTACTCTCAAGTGTTTTAAAATGTTGGTTAATTCTATATATCCATGTACGATGCTATAAATAGAAAATGTGCTCCCTTTATCCGCTTTGGCGGTAAAATCATTCTTGTTAAATTATTAATTTCATTTATCTATTTAAAAAAAATGAAAATAAAAACTAAATATAAATACGAAAACAATGTTTCGAAAACAAAAGCAAATGTTACATGGGTTCGGCTCTGCGCGTGCTCTAAACGTTAATGAGACGGTGTGCGTGCAGGATGCACGTGTTTGACGATTATTGAAAGGGCAGTTCGGTCTCTAAATCAAGAGAATTTTTTTATTCCTAGGGAGCTTAGTATTTATTACGATAACTTGAAAACTAATTAACTTTTTCAAACTCTGTTTTCACCAATGCATTAATATGGACAGAGCACGAACAAGTACGAACGTGAGATAGCCAGAATAAGTACGTACTATAATAGCACGTGCTTTAATGGTACCATTTTGATACCCCCTTATAAACTTCCTATAACCAGATATGGCATGTAATATATCAAACAAATTGTCACAACATATCATGATCGAATATACAGGGTGAATACAAAAGTCTGAACTTTTTTTTTGAACCGAAGCAGATATGCCAATTTTGATGAATCCAATGAATAAGAAGTTGTGGATGGCCTATCCCATGGTGCACTTTTCTTCATCCCAAATATGCAAATTAGAAAGATTCAAAAATTATCTCAAAAACCGTAAGGGATAGAGAAAAAAACCCAATTTGCAAACTTGTTCAGCATAAAAAAAACCAAAACAAAACAAAAAAAAATCATCCAAATCGGACCAACCAATCACCCACAATCACGTGGTGAACTGTTTGTAGCTTACAAACAGTCACACGGCACAAGGAAAACTGAATGTTGATATTTCCACCATGTAAAGCATGCATTTCAAAAATTAACATAAATTACCATACTCACATTCACTTTCATGCGGAAAAGGAAATAACAGGCATATTTCGTCATACAGAAGCCAGAACAATTCCAGGATGGCAAGCTACACTGTTTCGGAAATGGTCAACATGATCTTCTGCTTCGGAGAGGCAAAGAGAAACCTACATGCTGCAGTTGTATCGAGACAGATACCCTAACGAACGCCATCCATCTCGTCAAACAATGCGTCACATTATTCAAAGATTCGAGGCTACAGGGAATGTTAATGCAGAACGAGGACGACCAAGGGCACAAGGCGACGAGGATACAACAACACTAGTTCTGGCTGCAGTTGCTGCAAATCCTTACACAGGTAGCAGAGCAATTGCTGCAGATGTTGGGTGTCATCAGAGAACTGTTCTCAACATTCTATACGCATATCATTTTCACCCATACCATATTCATTGTCACCAAGAGTTACTGCCATTGGATTATGTTGCTAGGGCCGCCTTCTGCAACTGGTTACTTACCTGCCTGGATGACAATCCAAACTTCATTCATGAGGTGTTGTGGACAGATGAAGCCCAGTTCACCAGGGATGGAGTTATCAACAAGCACAACCATCATTATTGGGCAGACGAAAACCCACGATGTCTGCGAGAAGCAACTCATCAAGTGAACTGGAGAATCAATGTGTGGTGTGGATTGTACAATGACACTGTGGTTGGACCGTATTTTTACGATGGAACAATGACTGCAGAACACTACCGGGCTGAAATTCTCAACGTGGTAGTCACAGACTTCATTGACAATTTGCCATTGGCCTCGTATGAGCGCACGTGGTTTCAGCATGATGGAGCTCCTCCACATTACGGGTTGGTCGTTCGCGAGCGTCTAAGTGAGATGTTTGGACAACAATGGATTGGCCGAGGAGGACCAGTTCGTTGGCCACCCCGCTCCCCTGATTTTACACCACTTGACTTTTTCTTGTGGGGATACCTGAAGGACAAGGTTTATGCTACGCAGCCCGCCTCACTGGAGGATCTGGTTCAACGAATCCAGGATGCGTGCCGAGGAGTAACACCAGCCATGCTTGCCGATGTTTTGGCGTCAGTTAGGTTCCGTGCCCAATTGTGTTATGGTGCCCACGGTCGTCACATCGAGCATTTTGTTGATTAACGTTTTTTTAAACTGTTTGAAGTAACTTGTTTGTGCTGTGTGACTGTTTGTAAGCTACAAACAGGTCACCACGTGATTGTGGGTGATTGGTTGGTCCGATTTGGATGATTTTCTTTTTGTTTTGTTTGATTTTTTTATGCTGAACAAGTTTGCAATTGGGATTTTTTCTCTATCCCTTACGGTTTTTGAGATAAATTTTGAATGTGTCCTATTTGCATATTTGGGATGATGAAAAGTGCACCATGGGATAGGCCACCCACAACTCCCTATTCATTGGATTCATCAAAATTGACATATCTGCTTCGATTCAAAAAATAAAAGGGGGTTTCAGACTTTTGTATTCACCCTGTATTACATGGTATATATGGTTATTGGAAATTTTTAAGGAGGTATCATAATGGTACCATTAGATCATGTGCTATTGTGCCTGTTTCGGCTATCTCACGTTCGAACTTGTTCGTGTTCTGTCCCATATTAATTAGTGTGAAAAAATTAATTAGTTTTAAGTTACTTTAATAAATAATAACCTCCCTACGAATAATAAAATTCTTTTGGTTCAGAGAATAAAAACCTCCCCTTTCAATAATCGTCAATCACGTCCATTCTAAGGAATAGGATACTACTGTGGATAACGACATCTTAATAAAAAGCAAAAACCTCTTGTCCACAAAATATTTTTAATCAAGCGTATACGTATTTCGATCTTTTTGAGATCATTATTCAACGGAATGCAGGGAAAAATACACAAAACAGGCATTGTCAAGGATATAACCAATGAAGCGACCGGTGATCCTCTCCACTGACCAATCAACGAACAAGATAACCGGCCAGTGACAGAGTCAACCCTAACACATTTAACAAAGAACTAATCGCCTCGATCCAAGAGCAATACAAATAAAAAACCGTTATACAATTTTAAATTCAATAGATTCAAAAAATAAAAGTTATACAATTCTACAAATTAAATAAAAGAAAAACGTTTTACAATAATAAATCCGGATAGAATCAAAACTTTACAGTACTAAAACTCTTGAATAGCAATACAAAAAATACACAACTAGTGAATCTTATACACTTCTTTAAATTACACAAATAGCAATGCAAAATTTATACAAATAATCATACCACAGGAGAAAATTATACAAAACTTACAAAATGTGGGGGAGTTTTAATAAGGTTGATTCGCCTAGGGGACCGGAATCGTTGTTCAACAACTGTTCTGGCTTCTTCTTTCCTATTTCTAGCGACTCGTAGGCATCTAAAAGAAGTCTATTTTTTACCGGTTTAAGTAGGCGCAATCCTTCTGCAATACAGCGTAGCCCATGCCCAACATGTGCTTCGCGATCGACGATTTTTCCGGATAGCCGAACCTGGCATAGACCGTGTGTTTCTTGAACCCCAGTAAAGCTTGGGGCATTGGCTAAACTTAATTTCATAGATGCCAGCTTGTAAAAGTGGTAGAGTATTGTCTTTAGGATTGCCTAGAAAATTCCTAGAGAATTGGGGTTTTTGTACGAAACTGAAAACTGGGAGTTTTTAAAGATGGCCTGGAGGTTCCTTGTAAGGCCATTGTTGTAGGAGATCGAAATTCTGTTCTTCTGTGTCTCCTTACTTCTAGTTTCGTTGATTCCCTGACAACCTCCATCGTTTGGGAGCGTTTGCATTTCATGGGAAAGCAGATTTGGTCATTGTCAATAGGACAATGCTCTATGGCATGTATCAGAATCTACGAAAACACGGTTTGCAAAAGACAAGATCAACGTTTTGGATTGGCCCTCTCGTAGGCCGATCTTAATCCTATAGAGAACCTATGGAATGTTCTTAGTAGGGAGGTTTATGAGGGAAATAATAAGCAATATGATGCATGGGATACAATTACCAAAGAGGTACTTGAAAATATAATAAACCATTAAGGAATGACATAACAAAATACCGAAAGGCTAAACTAAAACAGTCGCGGAACCAAATTTATCAATAGGCGAAAATAGTAATTAATCGTGCACTTCCCCACAGAGTTCGGACGTATCTTTGACACCAATTTGGATTATCATTAATTTTACGTTATATTCATTCATGACATGTCATTCCAAGATGATTGATATATCCCTTGCCGTATTTTAACATTGAAAGTCTCCAATGGACCATAATGATACCATTAAACCACGTAACTTTGAACCAATTTGATTATCAATAATTTTACTTTATACAGGGTGATTCAGTCAATTTCTGACCATTTCACTCGAATGACGTGCATTAGGAATAAACAATTAAAAGAATATGAGCGCCAAATCGAATTTCTAAATAGTTAGAGTTTGTATTGTTGCAACGGCGCTGTATGAAAATCGTATTGTTGAAAAATGGCGCCCGCTTTATCAACAGAGCAGAAATGCAATGTTGTCGAATGGTATTTCGAGACAAAATCACCTGTAACCGTACAAAGAAAGTTCCGGAAGGAGTATAAGTGTCGAGACGCACCAGGCAGGCAAGCAATCATGGATTTTGTCAAGCATTTTCGTGCCACTGGATGTGTTAAAGGCAAGAAAAAAGGCGGGAGCGAAGCTCGTGTTCGAACGGCAGAAGTTGTCGAAAATGTTCGCACAAGGTTGGTCGATTCCCCTACCAAAAAATCTGTTCGCCGCCTATCCATTGAAGAAGGGCTGTCGTATACCACGACGTGGCGAATTTTCAGAAAGGATTTCCACCTGTTCCCGTATAAGATCCATGTTTATCAAGAGTTAACAGACACTGGAAGACAGAAGCGACAACAATTTGCGATGGAGTTTGGAGCAGAAATAGAAGCCAATCAGGACATTGTGGACAACCTGTGGGTGTCAGATGAGGCCTTCTTCCATCTGTCAGGTAACGTTAATAAACACAACGTTCGTTTTTGGGGTTCCCAGCACCCTCATGAGATCCATAAGTCACCTCTTCATCCACGAAAGGTTATGGCTTGGTGCGCGATTTCCAAAAGAGGCATCATTGGTCCGTTCTTTTTTGGGGGCACCGTAACGTCACAGGCTTACCTTAACATGTTGGAAACCTTCTTCATCCCCGAGCTGCGAAGGAGGCGTATACCGCTTCGACATCAATGGTTTCAACAGGATGGGGCTAGACCTCACACGACTAATGAAGTGCTAGACTTTCGCAATCAGAAATTCGGAAATCGTGTCATTTCAAACAGGTTTCCAGATCGATTCGGGGGTGGCTTTCTTTGGCCCCCTACGAGTCCTGACGTAAACCCATGTGATTTTTATCTCTGGGGGGTTCCTTAAAGACAGTGTGTTCACTACAGCACCAAGAACCCTAGACCAGCTGCGACAAAGCCTCGTCGACTGCTGCACCCTTGTGGATGCAGAAATCCTGGATAGAGTTATGAACAACTTCACCATTCGGCTGCGAGCAGTTCAAAACTTTCGTGGTGGCCACATTGAGCATATCATCAAGACTTTTCCACAGGAATAAAAACTCTGAACTGTCTAAAATATCATACTGAAATGCTAAGTTTGTAAACATTAATGGGTCAATAAATCATAGTACCGAAATGGTCAGAAATTAACTGAATTACCCTGTATTTATTCATGACACATGATTCCAAGTTGTTTGATTTATCACATGCCATATATCAATGAACCATAATGGTTCCACTAAACCAGGTGCATTTGAACCAATTTCGACTATCATTAATTTTACGTTATATTCATTCGTGACATGTCATTCCAAGTTGATTGATATATCCCTTGCCGTATTTTAACATTGAAAGTCTCCAATGGACCATAATGATACCATTAAACCACGTAACTTTGAACCAATTTGATTATCAATAATTTTACGTTATATTTATTCATGACATACGTTATATTTATTCCAAGTTGTTTAATACACTACCCTATCAAAACTCATTGGACAACATCACTTTAATACAAACACTCAAAAATATACATATTTTAGTATCTTGTTGGTCCACCTTTTGCTGCTATCACAGCTTCTACTGTTTGGGGCATACTGTCCACAAGTTTTTGATACGTTTCGACAGGTAATTTTCGCCATTCTGCCATAAGTGTCTTTGGACAGCGCGCAATCAACGTTCCAATACGTCCCACAGATGTTCGATGGGATTCAGATCGGGCTCTGTGCAGGCCAGTCAAGTTCTCGAACCCCTTTTCATCAAACCATGTTCCTACAGCCCTTGCTTTATGGCAAGGTACGTTATCGTGCTGAAAGAGAAAAGGGCCATTGCCAAAGTTCTGCCAGAGAGATGGGAGTGCTGCGTTGTCCAGAAAGTCTTGGTATTGCTCTGCGTTTAGATGTCCGTCCACAGAAATGATTGCACCCAAACCATACCATGAAAAGCACCCCCACACCATCACCGACCCTCCGCCGAACTTGACCGTGGGCACAACACAGCTTGGCAGATAATGTTCGCTGGGGGTTCTCCTATCCAAATCCGTTCATCCGATTGCCAGATGGTGTAGCGGGACTCATCACTCCATTCAACCATTCGCCAATGATCCAAAGTCCAATGTCGTCGCTCTTTGCACCATTGCAATCTCCTCGCTGCGTTGCTGATGCTGATATGAGATTTGTGGGCTGCCGCGTCCCATAAAAAATCCATTGCATGCAGTTCCCTGCAAATAGTTAGGATGCTCACAGTTGTTCCCGTCGACTCTATGAACGATCTTCTCGGTCCATCAAGCGATGTGTGACTGTTTGCAGTGACCACTTTACGAAGAGCACTTTGGTCTCTGGCCGACATGATCTTGGGTCTTCCAGTCCTAGGCGGAACACTTATGGTGCCTTTCTCTTTCCATACTCGAATGACGTGTGAACGGTTGATTTCGGGATGTTTAGGAGGGTTGACTTCTCTCTAACAGTTTTGTCTACGAGATGGCACACAGCAATTGTATCTCTTTGGAAGTCTGAAAGCTCTTTTCTTTGAGACATTCTTACAGCATTCACGCAAGCATCATCTCATAATACCTTGTAGCATTATGTAGTGCTGGAAAGAATACCAACAGTGAAGAATGCCAACAGGGAAGAATGGCAACAGTGAATGTCCCATTTTCATGCAAATCAGGGTTGTCCCATGACTTTTGATAGGACAGTGTATATTACATGCCATATTTTCGTGTTGAAAATTCCAATGAACCCTAATGGTCCACTAAACCAGGTGCCCTTGAACCAATTTCGACTATCATTAAGTTTACATTATATTCTTTCATGACATGTCATTCCATATTGTTTGATATCTCAGTTGAAAGGTTCCAATGATCCATAATGATACCATTAAACCACGTACCTTTGAACCAATTTGGATTATCATTAATTTTACGTTATATTAATTCATGACACAGCATTCCAAGTTGTTTGATATATTATGTACATGCCATATCTTATCATTGAACATTTTTGAGGGTGTCATAAGGGTACTATTAGAGCATGAGCTCATGCTCATTGTGTTCATTATGCCAATCTTCATAACAGTTCATTCTCGGAACCATATTTATCTATTGACGAAAACAGTAATTATTAACCACTTATAGCTTGTCGTTACGATTTGTTTGACGTATTACTTAATACCGTGTGATCCAAAAATGTGTTACATTTTTTCATGAAACTAATAATTGCTTTGCCGTGACGAATTCTTTAGCAAAACAACGTGCACCGGTGCACCTGGACTAGAAGGCCGCTTTATTTTCATACAAGATGGTGCACCTGTACATTATCCGTTGGTACCGAAACATGTTGAACCAAATGTTCCCTAACGGTTGGATTGGAAGGCGTGGCACATTGTGTGAGTGGCCAGCTAGGTCTCCAGATTTGACACCATTTGATTTTTGGCTTTGGAGATATCTAAAGGAGGTGGTGTATTGTGAAAATCGCGGAAATCTGGTAGAGCTAGAACAGAAGATTAACGATGCAATTGCCGCCATATCAATTCAGACTGATCATGACATTATGGTACAGATATATAACCGATGTATCATAAAACGCAAATTGTTATCGAAGAATTGTTATACAAAGTTTCATGAAAAATTGTAAAAAAAAGTAACACACTTTTGGATCACCCGGTATATGTTTCCATTGAAAATAGCTAGGTGGGAAAATAGAGTTACCATTTGTGCACGTGCCAATGAACTGATTTAGATATATTTGTGGTTGGTTCGTGGGATGAATCATATAATCGATTGACGAAAACAGATTTTGAAAATCTTTCATAGCCTCGGAGGAGTTAGAGTTACGGACGGACAGACAGATACTGATAGCATAAATCACCTTTTGGTGCAAATAAGGTCAATGCCAGGACGAATATGTGATAAATAAAAGAGCCGCAAGTTAATTCTCCAATTTCAAACTCGGGATAATTCGTGTGATCTTAGAAAGGTTTAACAGTGTAAAAAAGCATTACAACAAATTTTTTTATTTTTGTATAAAAATCAGATAAAAATCAAGAATGATCTCTTTCATATCACGGAACAAGCATTATTTTGTTTATTGTAAAAAAAACAGTTTCATCAAATACTCCCTTTTTCACACTCACTAGTCTTATAATTTCTTAACAAACCTTAAATGTTATTTTAAAGAAAACCATATGTTAATTTAGTATAATAAACGACATGACACTTCTTCTCTATAAATTATTAGAGATTTAATATAATTCTGAAATATTAGCATTATTTAATCATAATATTTAAGAACAATGTGCAAATATAAAATTTTAATTCAATTTTCTAAAGCATCGATTTCGTTCAAGACAAGAAGAAACTATTAGCATATCATAAGCATGAATCTACAAGGAGAAAGTGCTACTAAAAGTAATAATTTTTTAACAATTTAATATAAGTTTCTTCATTACATTTAGAGCCGTTGATTTTCTAAATTTGTATATATGTTTCGACACATGATAGTGCATTGAAAAATGTACAAAGGTGACTATTATCTTATTCCGTTAAATGGCGTTAATCTGATTTCTCTTTATCTGAAATTATCGCAATCTTGTGACACTTCAATTCAGTAAAAGTGAAAGAGTAATATAATTTCATTTGATACGAAACCATGCTCATTTTGAAATAAAACGCTGTCATATACTACATACCTGCATTTTATAATACAGCGTCAATATTTTTGGTAAGTAATATAACAAATACAAACTTTAGAGAGGGAAATCACATTTTCCACGAAATTACTCAGCCGTTAATTGTCATCTCTTAAGTACTTCTGATTTAAAGTGAATATTGAGAAGGGATGGAATATTGTAATTCCATTTTTTTCTCAGTTTTTGTGGCTTTTGTGCTTATTACCATACCGTTTGCAGAAACTTTAAAATGTGTGCAGTGCGATCATCGGAATGCGACTTACGATTGCAAGACTCTCTTCCCGAAAGCAACACTTTGTGAAGATCCTCTTGCTCACTTCTGTACTCTAACAGTGACAGATTCCGGAGAAGACATAAAATTCTACCGCTGGTGTAATCTTAACAATTCTACGGGTTGTACGCAAATCTTCAATGTGAAAATCTGTTCTTTTAGTTGTGAAAGTGACGGATGCAATTCGGGTCGAATAATGCATTCTTCTTACTTACCTGTATTTATTTTTATTCTACCGTTGTTCATAAGTAGAATTTTTATTCCTAGTCGCTAAGAATTTTGTTTTTAACTTAATGACTATAAAATATTATTCTAAAAAAATCTATACATTGTGCAAAATACAAGCATTTATAACCTAAAACTAATCCTATAATAAACTTTATTTCCTATTTAAATTCGTTCAAAGATTATTCTTATTATTTTCGCTGTTGGGAAGATCTAAACTGTTCGCAGTGTAAATTATAGATCTGAAGAAACAGTATAAAAAGAAATATTTATTAAACTGTATTGTCGACAATTATGGAGGTACTTATGAAGAATTTAGTCCTGACGACAATTACCATATCATTATATAGAATTTCCCCCCCCCTTGTTAAGTAGCGGAAGAATGGAGCTACTTATTGTTTTCACAATGTCCGTCTGTCTGTCCGTCCCCTTTATAATTTCCGCATTTTTTGAGGTAGAAGATTGAAATTCAGAATGTATCTTACTACCTTCACTATTTAATTTGGTTTTGATTGGCCCACTGGGGTCGGAGTTTCGGGGGTGGAAATTAGAGTGGGCCAAAAGGTCTACGCGTATTTATGCATATAAAGGAGTGAAATTCGGTATGCAGATTCTCTAAGCAAGATCAACACTACTGTAAAGTTTGGCCAAAAATTGTCCCAATAGGGTCGGAGTTGTGGGGGTGGCATTCACTTGGTCTTAAGAAATTTATGGCAACAAATAGGGTGTGATATATCATTAGATCGAAAATGATGAGAAAGGAAAGAAGATAGGGTTCTTTTATATTTTCTAAATACAAGGTTCTAGAAAATGAATTTTTGATTAAAAAGAAATGAGGGATTAAAAAGCGCAGATGAAGGAATAAAAAAAAAATAGATGAATTCAGGGCTTCCGCTACTTTCCTGTATCTTCCTCGGGAGGCTTAATTTATTGTTATATACTGAAAATCATATATTCGATTCGCTCAGTTTGGGTGTTTGTCTTTCCGTCTATATATCCTACTATATCTTAAGAATGGTTTAACCTTTTCGGTATTCACTATTCGATAGAGACTTTTCCTGGGCTCAACTTCTTAGAATGTCATTGAAGCTGGTCTAACGGTCTGGTGATTAGTAGACCCACCCTCCCTATTATAATGTTTCATTGGTAATACATGACACGTAATATGTCATTCGGTCAGGAATCACGAGAAACAAATGATTTTCGGTCATTCTTTTAGATTTTGGAAAAGCTATAAACCAGAAAATCCGACTTCTTTGAGCGGTTTTCTCAAAGAACTTTACAGGTCTACGTGTGCTCTGTCGATTGTTTGGGTGGTTCGCGTGCGCGAGGCACGTGATAGACGAGTATTGAGCTCGTTGCTTATTGCCTAAACCAGAGTCGGTGCTTGACATTTCACCTGTCAGTGATTTTTTTAAGGAGCCGAAAATAAGGGAGTCACATGGGGAGAATGTTTCAGGACTTCCCATCGAAATGTTTCCAGCAAGTCTTCTTGGCCACAAGTGGCTTAGCGTTGTCCTGGAGCAGCACTATACATTTCGAGAGCTTCTCTCTGCGCTTGTTTTCGATGGCCCATTTTCAACTTCAGCAACGTGTTGGAGCACCGTTCAGCGTTAATTGTTTTACCCCGTTCTAGCCAGTCGAGGAGTATGGGATCTTCTTCGTCGAAAAAGAAACTGAGCATCACTTTTCCGGCCTTCATAGCAGAATGAGCTGTTCTGGGTCATGGGGAGCTGGGATGACGCTACATCTATCGACAAGCATATTTACCAACTTCGGTTAGATACAACGGCGCTACAGTGAAAGTCTCCTTTTCATTTGGACACAGCATATAAATAATCATCAATCCCATCTCTGCAAGAGTATGAATTAAAAAATAAAGCGACTTTCTCCATGAAAAACCCGTAGTAAGTACAATGTAGTCTGGTAAACATGACCAGTCAAGTTCGGGGGTCCACGGTGGCAAACATTTTTCTGAGGTACGCCTTTATGAATAGAGTTTCCTCCTCTTATACAGTGGTGGATAAAAATTTAGCACCAACCAAATGGCTCTAAAAATATTGCCAATATTTGAAAAATCAAGGCTCAAAAGTTAATTCCACCCCTACTACAAAATAAATAAGACTGTCTGAAACAAAGTATTTAAAAATTATTTTTGGAGGATAAATATAAAAAGGGGAGCATGTTTCAGAATATTTAAGTAATTGGTTGGACATAAGTTTAGCACCCTAACGTGTTTGCGACCTAAACGTAGTTCTGCATTGTAAGTATGTTGTATTTTAATATACACATTGTATAAGCAACAATTTTAATTTCACTTGTACACCTCATTCCAAAAGCATTTTCACTTAGGTGAATAATGTTCCGCCGCTTTGCAAAATATTAAACTAGTGAAATTAGTCAGTTCAAGCAAGAAGTAGAGTTCGATTTGCATTAATTTTAAGGGTTTAAAATCGATTAGTTTTAGTGGGCTTGATATATTGCAAGGACGCCGAACATCATTTCACCTATGTGAAAACGCTTTTAGAATGAGGTGTACATGTTTTAACCAGCAATCATGGGAAAACGACAAAACATATCGCTAGATCCCCGTGAACAAATTAGACGGTTACGCAATGAAGGACTAACATTTGATGCCAATGCCAAAATTGCTAACTGCAGAAAATCATGTTGTATAGGTTCAATTCAGTGGTACAATAACACTGGATCTAATTTTTCGATTGAAAAATGGAAGAAAAAATTCTGCGACCTGGATTCGAAGCAGGAACCTTGACTGTCATGGTTCGATTAAAAAATTATTACCTGTGTTTGGAGATTATCTCCATTTTATAATAACTATTATTTACTTGTAAGTTCATCAACTTTCTGATGGTTTGGATAGGAGAAGTTCTCGGTCTGTGAGCCAGGTACCTGCCTCCCATTGGGCTTTCAACCGTGACAACTTGGTTGTCTTTAAAACATCTTGTGACAGCATGGCTGTCCGGGTGTCTGCGATAGCCCAATTGGTAGAGGCGTTGACCATGACAGTCGAGGTTCCTGGTTCGAATCCAGGTCGCACAATTTTTCCTTCCATTTTTCAATCGAAAAATTATTACCTGTGGTTGGAGATTATCTCAGTTTATAATTATTATTACAATACTCATTTCCCAAAAAGTTGGGACAGTACAAAATATATAGAAAAAACAAAAAGGGATGATGTAACAAAACTTTCTCGCGAATACAAAATGGCAGATACGTTTATGAAATGACATAAATATACTGTGTGCACCAAAACATTTTGTATCGTGGCCGGGACGTTCATTTTGAATAGGGGTGTTGCAACACGTTCCAAAACAGTAGGGACATACGTTGTAGAAAGCGCCGTTAGTAGTGGAACCTTCCGAATTGTTCGGGAATAATCTAGAATGATGACGTCGTACTACATTCCGTATAAATAACAGTTGCCATCCGTCGTTCAGGTAACTTATTCGGAACGATGGGTCGAGGCAAGCCAGTTAGCGAAGATCTTCGTGTTCGAATCATTCAAGAATTCACAAACAACGTTTCTCAGCGTGCAATAGCCAGAAGATTTAACCTGTCATCATCTACAGTACATAATATTATCAAGCGCTACCGAGATAGTGGTGAGATCACAGTTCGGAAAGGCCAAGGTAGAAAACCTATTCTGAATGCTCGAGCTCTTCGGATCCTCCGACGTCACTGCGTCACGCATAGGAATGCTGCGATTACGGACATAGCCACGTGGGCCCGCGATTTCTTCGGGAAGCCATTATCGTTGAATACTGTACGCCGGTGCATCCACAAATGCAAACTTAAGTTATACTGTGCACAACGGAAGCCATACATCATAAACGACAGCAACGTCGCCGTCTGATATGGGCTCGAGCCCATCGCAATTGGTCCCAAGCACGCTGGAAGAACATATTGTGGTCCGATGAATCAACCTTTACGATTGTTTACGGAAATAATGGACGCCGTACACTCCGGACCAAAGACGAAAAGGATATTCCGCGTGCTACAGGCGTTCGGTACAGAAACCACCGTCTGTCATGGTCTGGGGCTGTATTAGTGGCCATGGAATGGGAGACTTGCACATCTGCAATGGCACCGTCAATGCTGAAGTGTATATACAGATCCTGGAACAAGCTATGGTGCCATCTAAGAGGCGCCTGTTTGGACGACGTCAGTGTATATTTCAACAAGACAACGCCAGACCGCATACAGCGCGCATAACTTCTGCATGGCTACGTCGGCAGCGCATTCGTATGTTGGATTGGCCCCCTTGCAGCCCGGATCTGTCGCCTATAGAAAACGTTTGGCGTATTATTAAACGAAAACTACGACAGTGACGACCCCGGACAGTTGAACAGCTGAAAACCTATATCCAACAGGAATGGGACAGAATTCCGGTTACGGTGTTAGAAAGATTGGTGTCAACGATGCCCAGAAGATTACAGTGTGTCATCAAGAGGAGAGGTGACGCCACACCGTGGTAAACGCCGTGCTGTCCCAACTTTTTTGGGAGTGTGTTGCACGTGCCAAACAGGAAAACCACCTGTATCTTTCTTTAAGCATATAAGATATGTGATCCCATGCCTAATTTATCGTTTATGTATTGTAATGCGTTGAAATAAACGGCAATACAATAATCCAAACAAATGTGTTGGAGTTCTTCTTATATGTTGCACTGTCCCAACTTTTTTGGAAATGAGTATTGTATTATTTAACAGTGGTTCTATCAGAGATCGTTCAAGACAGGAAGATCTAAATAACTAACCCCGCACATCGACAGTATCATTCATCGTCTCTCCAAAACAGACAGATCCTTAACTTCAACAATGATTCAAAGTGAATTGTCGGCTCATCATCACGCCACCATTAGTTCTCGTACTATTCGTCGACGAATAAAGCAGTTTAGTTTGTGTGGCACGAAATAAACTTCTTGTGTATTAAAGAATAAGAAAGCTAGGTTAGCTTTTGCTCCTGTTCATCTCAAATGGACAACACAACAGTGGAAAACGTGCTGTGGTCAGATGAGACAAAGGTACAGCTTTTTGTATGTGATGGCAGAAAGTACATAAGACGTAATAAACATGAAACATACAAGCCACAGTGTTTACAGCCAACCGTGAAACATAGAGGGGGAAATATGATGATGTGGGGTTGTTTTACCTTGTATGGTGTAGCCCCAATCTTTCATATAAATCACGTCATGGGTTTACAAATCCATCTTTGAGGACATTATACTTCCTTATGCCGATGATAATCTGCCCCTTACATGGTCATTCCAGCACGATAACATACCAGAAAACTTGTCAAGGAATGGTTACACAAAAATCATATCAAAGTTATGGAATAGGGAGAAATATCAAAACAAACATTGAATATCCGCCATCTTTTGAGGGCATCGAGACCCATGGCTGCCATGGCTCTGAACTTATCCCATTGTTATACAATACATCCAAACACGAAACAACTCGTTACCATCGTTATACAATAACAAGTCGGGCAAAAACGGCGCACTTCGATGAGTAGCAGTATAGGATTGCCTTCCTCTTGCCCTCAAAAAATGGCAGCTGTACCCATCATTCAATGCGAAGATATTTTCCCCTATAGCCTGCTCAGTCAGCAGATTTAAACGCCATAGAAATGCTATGGATTGATTTCAAAAGGGCTATTAAAAAAAACCAATAGCATTTCTACACTACTCGACACCATCAAAGAAGCATGGAACAACATTCTAGAAGATCGGTGTAATCATCTATTGGAATCCATGCACAGACGATGTGTAGCCGTTATTAAAAACTTTGGTTACCCAACCAAATACTGATTCTATGATGTATTATTTATTTATTCTGTATATGGTGCTAAATGTTGGTTCATAGGAAGATCATCTAAAACATTAAAAAATTATCTCATTGTTTTAACTTTGAATTCAACATGCATGGTTATTAGTTGGATCATTTCACACTTAATTATTTTATTGGTGTAAATTTTTTGTAACTGGTTAAGAATTTTTTTTCATTTGAAAAATGGAAAGAAAAATTCTGCGACCCGGATTCGAACCAGGAACCTCGACTATCATGGCCGACGCCTCTACCAATTGGGCTATCGCAGACACAATGGACAGCCAAGCTGTCTCAAGGTGTCTTAAAGACAACCAAGTTGTCACGGTTGAAAGCCCAATGGGAGACGGGAACCTGGCCCGCAGATCGAAAATTTCTCCAGGATAGTCGAGGTTCCTGGTTCGAATCCGGGTCGCAGAATTTTTCCTTCCATTTTTCAATTGAAAAATCATTACCTATGCTTGGAGAGCATCTCCAGTTCATAATTATTATTTACTGGTTAAGAATTTTTGGTAACAAGCAACATAAGCCAATATAGGTGCTACGTTTTTGGCCACCACTGTATCTGTCTCTATAAGTAGCCTGTTGGGGCTTTTCTTGGTCTTCAGATTTGTTAGTAAAAGGGCAAAAACGAACATCCATGCCTTTGGCTGGATACGAACTCGCGACTGAAACAAGATCCGGCGTAAAGATTATAAATAAAATTACAATTTGAAAATTCAATCTTTTAGAAATCCATTTTATTTACCATAAAAGAATACAATAGTAATTCAGAATTCAGAAATTTACCATTAATAATTGAGGCGCCGCGGGGTACAACGATCCATCTCTCACTGCTTTAATACTGAGAAATTTAAGAGTTTGTAAAAATCCATTTTTTAAAGATGTAAAACGACACTTGTATGGTTTACAAATGGATTAATAGTATTGGGAATCTTTCTGCAAATAAGCAGCCTGTTATCTTTCTAATTACTAGAAATACTTTAATCAAAACATTAAAAATTATGATTTTATTATCCTTAAAGATTTGGAATACCGATAGCATCACAAGTCAACTGTATTTTAATAAAAATGAATACAAATACAAACTTGCAAAGATAAGTTTATTTTTAATAACCCAAACATAAAATAAAACAATAATAATCATTAATAGTAGAACGGCGCGGTGTTTACTCGTTTTCTGGAAAATGAACACTGGCACATCTTTAACAACGTCATCTCCAGAAGCAGGTAAGTTATCATCTGGTCGTATAATAGTATATAAATTGTGGTAAATGAGTGACCTATATAACATATCCTGGAGCTCTTCATAATTTTTCTTTTTAATCTGCTTTCCATTCGGGTACTTTGTAGTTAGTTCCACAAAGAATGCAGAGATGGTGGTCTGCCCGTACCCTTTTTGAATATTGACCTGAACTGGGTATTCTAAGTAAATGTATGTGTGGCATCTCTAAATTTCTTTGGTTGTTTGTCACATATTGTCACATTGCGTACTTTGAAAGTCTTTGTAAAAGATGAAAGATTTTTGAAATCTTCGTTCCGTATTTGGATTACTTGAAAGGGATTTTTAACTCTTGCTTGCCTTATAAGAAGTGCCCACTAGGTAGGGGTGTGAACAGCAAAACGCGGGATGTCGTGGTTCACGAAATGTGGGATAAGTCGTTGTTTCCCGCAGCCCCTCAATAAGTTTTTAAATAGACAAAGTACATCATACTCTGCGACAAAATAAGATATTAAATGATGTCTGCCTTAGGTGTAGGAGCTGGGTTTAAATAATAGTTTCAGTTGGCATTCATAACAGTTTAATGTTAGAATAAAAGAACTTTCGATAAAGTATTATTAAAGAGAAAATAGATTGCAACGTTCCAAAAAAATGCGAATACTCATATATTCATAAGTTGCATGAATATCTAATATTTGACAGTAAAGAAATAGAATGACGTTATAGCAAATTTGCATAGTCTTAGCACTAGCACATTCTGGTTGAATGTAAAGATTGTTCTTTAATAGGACATCCTAACTTAAGTATAATTTTCTATGCAAGTTTTCAATTATAGTATTTCATAGGTAGAAAATGAAAAGTTATTTTAAGAGATGAAAATGGATTCTCCATGCTCTCTGGATCCTCCAAAATAAGTCTTACTTCTAGTTGTTGAGAATGATAACACCATTTTTATTGACAGTGAAAAAAAGACATGTATTATAATCTCGCAGAGATTGTCGATGTACTTTTATCTAACTTCATGCTTCCACAGCGTTGCCAAATTTAATAATCCTATCTTTATTTTCATTAAATTATAACCCGATAAATTATGTATGTATTTTTGGGAACATCTACAGTATATATTATTGTAGTTAATAATTAGTTGACTTCTGAGAAAATAAGAACTAAAAAAAATTCAAAGATTAATAGATTATTACAATTTAAATAACTTCTTAATAAAATTGTAAAATAATTGAAGCTCCTCTTTCCCGATGTATTAACAGATGGGTTGTAATTATACAGATTAATTTTTGAGTTAGACGATAAGATCAGCCACCAAATATCTGTTTTCTTCAATTTTTTCTTCTAAATGTAAAATTTTGTGAAGAATCCAGTTGGGAGTAGGCTGCGATAAATGAAAAGCCACGACTGGAGGATGCTGTTTATTCAGAGTCACTGTAAAATAAAATAGGAAAAAAAACGAAATATATGAAATATATCACTCATATTTTTAAGTACCGCAGAGAACACTAATTTTTTTCTACTCTTATATAATGAACTCAGTTTATTTTTAATAAAACATTTTATAAGAGGAGAAAGCATATACTTTATCTACTGTGGATAATTACTCAAGGTGCTTTGGAAAGAGACGATGCACAGTTTCACTTTTCCATACGTAATTTTTATTCGATATGAAAGCGCATTTCGATCTTTTTCATCATGCTCGGATGTTTAATTTTGTGTATATAAGTTCGTATTTATTTATTTATTTATTTAATGATTTTCATTTTTAGTTTGGTTATCTATGTACCCTTATTTTATTGTACAGTATATCGTTTTTCAAAACTTTTTATAGCCCGACCCTTTTAGCAGGAAGTGATTTTTATCTCTGATTGGTCACTCACAATCTGACATAACGTTAGCCTCTATTAATCCCGTTGCATTGTAATCTCCCCTCCTCCGCATGTATAAATGCGTGCTGAAGAAGATCGCATGACGGTCAAAACGCGCATTTATGACTAATAAAAATTACACTACACCTGGAAAAGTGAAAGTGTATATCTATCGCTTTCGTAAGTACATGTACTTAGAAAGAAAATTACTGCTCACCAGGATGCAGTAATAATCGTGGCAATAGTGAAAAAATATAATCTTTCAGATTTCCCAATGATGAGAGCAAGTGATACAACACTAATTCATGCCAAAGATTACAATAGAGTTTGTGATGTTAAATAGCTTTAACGATCTTGTCTTTTAATACTGCTGTGAAGTTTGTCTTTAAAATAGAACTCTAGTCTATCGTTAAATAATATTAACATCTGTCTTTATCAAATGATTTTTCGTTTATATACAGGGTGTTTTTGAATTGAGTACAGATTTTTTGGGAGATGATAGAAGAGGTCCTGAGAAGTATTTTTTGTCATATGAACATGGGGTCCCCGCAGCTCCGTTTACTTACAATACTGCATTGAACAATCAAATGACACCGGGATGCAGTGTGCGTTGGTAGGCCTAGATTATTTAATTTTTAACAATTAACACAAGCAATCTACTGTATGACTTTTACAGTAATTGTTCGAAATGACCGCCATTTGCTTCATAGCACAATTCGCAACGCCTTATGATGGATTGATGTACGCGTGGAAACAGTTGATTTGCACGGTCGCTGATGTCACCTGCTGCCGCGACAACACGAGCCGCCAATTCTTCTTCGGTATCTACGGGTTCGGAGTACACCATTGCTTGTGTTAATTGTTAAAAATAAAATAATCTAGGCCTACCAACGCACACTGCGTCCCGGTGTCATTTGATTGTTCAATGCAGTATTGTAAGTAAACGGAGCTGGGGGGACCCCATGTTCATATGACCAAAAATACTTCTAAGGACCTCTTCTATCATCTCCCAAAAAATCTGTACTCAATTCAAAAACACCCTGTATAATTCCCTTTATACGGTCCCCGTGGAAGTATCTTTATATGTTCCCTTTATACGTTAGCATCTTTACTAGAAACATGGATGCTCAACGAATGAGCCAAATCCACAAAAAGAGTCTGTTACCATCTGTTCGAAGGTTGTACGGAAGGACAAATACAAACTGGATTCTTTAAGAGGACAATGACATGAAACGTCTAATAGGCTGTGCAATGGCCCCTCAAGTCATTGGATATGTAATGTCATAGCTGTACACGCAACATGACATTACACAGTTAGATGGCCGTCTCAGTCATCTAATGCTAACACCATAGAAAATGTTTGGGTTAAATGAAGGGTAAGCATTGCAGGAAACTCACCTGGAATTTGAACTAGCTAACTCGACAAATTCGACAGATTTGGAAGTCTTTCCCTCTAGAGTTTGTTGTCAAGCCATTATTAACAATGACGGCGATTGAACCACTTACTAATATTCAAGCGCCACTGTATATTAAGTGTTTCGGAAATAAACATTCTTAATATTATAGCGTACAGTCTTATCTTAGACAGACGGTACGTCCAATCGATGGCTAAGAGGGCTGCTAACGCGTATGAAACAAAAAGAGGCCCCACGAAGTGGTGAATAGATGCGAAAAGGGTGTGCATTATATTTGCTTTTGTTCTTATGTATTACAAAATGTACACAAATGTTTGTTTATTGCTTGTTTAAATGAAGGAATTTAATAATAAAATAATTTTCATTTCATAGAGATAAACAGTTTCATTCTTATTTTCAATGAAGAGTAACTGCTCATCAGGTGCGCGCGTACATTTACTGCCACGGGTAAAGGTAATTTCATAACATTGTAGCCCCTTCAGACACAGACCTTAAATTCGATTGTAAAAATTTTGTTTTTACATTTATTATATTGATACTGTTACATTAAACATAACCAGCAGTTTTTTATTTATTAACATTTTTTATTATCTTTTTACATGTATGGCTATATTTGCTACCGAAATATACATATTTATTAGAGAATCAACAGATTTTATTCATGTCATTTATTTAGTACGAAATTTTACAAAACATAAAAAAATACCGCATTTTTGACAAGGTAAACGTCCAAGATACAAGTTGGAAACATATGTTGCCAAGGTGACTGAAGGGGTTAAAGTACTTTATTCGTTCAGTACGTAAAAATAAAACGGATTCATCTTAACTTGAAAGATATCACAACAGATGGCGACATTCAAAATATTTTTCTCCTTTTGAATGAGAAGATTACGTTACGTTGAATGCAATGTAATTACATTCAGTCATCCGTCAACATCTTCCTTTTGCTGAATATTCAACTCGAATCTACATTGTAAGTTAGACATAAGATTTTTTCCCCGTTTTTTATGGGAATAAAAGTAAAATGACTATGTATTTTTCCTTTAAAAAGCAAACTACATTCTTCATTTGAGAAACAAGCAATTACGCCACCATTTTAACGGTAAGTGATATTTTACACATTAGAATATTTGATTAGAACTATCGCTTTAGAGATATGTGTAAATCGTTTACTAAATATATACAGTACTTATATTAAATTTATACAAATGCATTAAATTTTAAAGAATATGATTGTTTTAAAACTTATACATTATAAGACGTTTATTTTTCAATATGCCTTGAGTTATCAATCTTTCACGGCACACACATTGAACAAATTTAGGTTATTTATTTCACTCAACAACCTGCATTCTATTTAGTAAACTGTAGTAAGTGAAAAATAATTGAAAATGAATTAGATGTTTAAAAGGAAATAGGCTTGATTTTATTTTACTAAATAAAATGGAGTGGACGCACATTTCGGCTTACGCCGCCATCAAATCTTAATAAAGGATCAAAGATACTACAAAACGGGGCAATAAACGGGAAGTGATATAACAATCAATCGGTTGGGGACAACGGTAACAAGTTAATTTTTCTTATTCTTTCAATCATAATTTTTACTTTTTCATGCTGCATTTACATATTTTTATTATGCTATTGTTTCTCAACCGTTCCCTCTTTATTACATTACCCCATTGAAATTGTAAAACCGTATTTCTTTGAAAAATAATCGCCCCCATTTTATCGCCGCCCTCAAGTAGACGCCGCATCATAGAAGTTAAATAAACGCCTTCAAATAAACGCCGCAGGATAATCTGTACACTTACATTGACATAATAAATAAGTTTAATTTGTATACTTGACTGTTTGTAAGTAAAAAACAATACAAGCGCCGATTGTCCAATTGCAGAGATTGTAAGGAGGTTTTTGGGTGATTCGTTCACATTGTTTTTTGTGTGTGTTACTCCTACGGTTTAGTAGATTTGATTTTCATATGTCCTAACTTGCATACTGACAACACTGTAAGCGCCACCATGAAAAAGAGCTAAACTTCCTATTTACTACCTTTATTGGAATTTGCATAACTACATTTGTATCCAAGATAGAAGGGGGGGGGGGCACACTTTTGACTCATCTTCCAAAATGATTTTTACAAGTTTGATCACGAATATTTTAGAAATGGGGATAGGTAGAAAGGTGCGGTTTGCGGCACAATGTTCACACACACCTAAAGTTTTGTTTTCTTTTTAAATTGTGCGCGACAATCCAAAGATAAACGTGTGGTGTAGTCTATTTCATGACGTGGGTGGGCCGTTTTTCTTTGCAGAGGCATCAATATCAGGATATGTAGGAACAGTTTGCAATTCCACAGGTCGAAGAACTGCAACTTGACATCATGCTGCAGCAGGATGGTGCCCCTCCTCACTGGGCTTTGATCGTTAGGAAGGCTTTGGACGACACATTTCCAGTCGCTGGATTGGCAGAGGAGAAACCATTTCCTGGCTTCCAGGGTCTCCAGACATAATCCCATTAGATTTTTTTCTTTGAGGCTTTATGAAGGATACTGTCTATCATAAACGTGGGAGGACATGCTATGCCGGACATGGGAGAAACTGGAATATCGCTTAGATATCCTGGGTGCTACAGACGGCGCACACATTGAACTCTGTTAAATGCCTACTAAACGTTAGGTGTGTCTGAACATTATGCCGCAAGCCGCACCTTTCTATCTATCCCCATTTCTGAAATATACAAGGTCATTTTGGAACACCCTGTATAACTATATGATTAATAAATAGAACTTCATTGTTTGGACCTATCCTGTATAAAAGATAATATTAACTCGCAAATTGTTTTTATACATTGCAAATTCTATTTAGTCGGGAGGAGATTCCTGGTAGGAGAAGGAACAAAAAAGGGTTCTATTAACCTATGTCCGGAAATTCAGGTGTTATGCGATAAATTTCATCACCGTTATTCACATGTACATGCCGTTGGAATATAGACTAGAATATTCAAAAGATGAAAAAATATGGACTGGCCCTTGCATTAAGATTCCTTTAAGTTCATTGAGCACGCATGGATGCCTTCATCAGACGTGTTGCATTTGTGCTACTACCATCTACGACTCTCCAAGAGTTGTGCCGAGTAATGGTTCATGAGTGGGGACTTACTGCCTCAAGAACTGCTAGAAAAATTTACTGCGCAGTATGCCACCCCGTTGTGCAGCACGTGTGGCAGTTAGAGGCTGTTATACGACCTACTAAACATCATCTGCCATAGAATGGCGCCCAAACGTGCACTATAAATAATCTTAGCAGAAGGGGGAGGAGTGTTGGGGACAATTTCTTTGTATGCGGCGGCACTGCCACCTTTTTGTTTTCTTCAAATGCTATGTTAATAAACCCTATTGAAGTTTGATGACATTTCGCGGACCGGAACAGCCTAATCTTGAAAATCCCTTGATTTCTGAGTTAACCTTGTCATATATGGCGAACTGTTCAGTATTCAGATCTGAAGAAATTTATTTATTTTTCTTCAATAAAAAAAAATAGACAGCGCTAAAAAAACAAAAAACAAATAGCTACCCATTATAAACGTTTAAAGAAAAAAAATATTATTTTTTAATGAGGAAAAATTATCTTTTGCAAGTTTAAAATGGGTTTATATCTGATCTTATCGTAGAATTCTCTCTACAGTGCATGTCCATTAATATCATTTTCATGAAAACGATTAGCGCTTCTCGTAACCAAATTTGCTGCATTTGTAAGATCTATAAGTTCGGAGAGTGTGCTGATATCTCCAATCAGGTTTGGAGGAGAGGGGAACTATTTGACCGTGGCGTAGAGGCACACATGACGCGAGACTGTTAAGGAGGAAGCAGCTCCGCAATGCAGGGGTTTCCCTAGCAATGCGTGTCAGTGAACTGTAGTTGTTCGCGTTCGTCGAAAGGGCATGGTGCATTACCAGTTTGTACCGGAAGGGGTCCTGAAGAAGCAAGGATTGGGTATTACAACACGACAATGCCTTCCCACATCGATCTTTCATGGTGCAGGCTCCACTAGCCGAAATGGGAACGTCAACCCTTCCACACCCTCCCTACTCACCCGATCTCGCCCCATGCGACTTTTACCTGTTCTCCCGTCTAAAAAACGAACTCAGAGGATGCCGTTTCATCTGAGGTTCAGGAAGCAGTGACGGCCGCCCTGAAGACCATCTCCTCCAAAGGCTTCAGGAATATTTTCAGTAACTGTACCTGGTTGGCAGAAATGCATAGCTACAGAACTGGAGTAATTTGAAAGTGAGTGTATGTAACACTTGATACAATATATTATATCCGTCAGGAAGGCCAGTCTCCGATCGTACTAGTAGAGTTGGGGAAGAATAGAGAGCTTAATAATTTGAATTAAAATTAAACATAGAGTAAGCAATTTGACTTGAAATTAAGCTGCACTCAATTTTGAATGATGCTTGAGAAATTTGTCCATTGCGAATAGAACTTGCTAAACAATAAAAACAAAAATGACAGTAAGGGACTGTGGTGATGATTTCATGAACTGATTGAAGCAATGCAAGAATTTCTGATTATGTAAGATCTCGCATTTTCAGTTGCTGTTGCCTAACAACCTGATACTTCTGTTTCCACCCGACTCATTATATATCATTTCCTGTTTGATATGACCGTTTATAGCGTTTTTATTCTTATAGAATTTACACCTTGATGAAAAGTGCAAAAACGAAATATACGTCAGTCAGTATTTAATAAAATCAATGGTACTGCTTTATAAACATCTGTCCTATTATGAATTTTAATTTTTTTTATCATCATATGTCTTAAATTGAGACTGACTTGTGTCTGTGTGCGGTGTGTGTTTATGTGTGAACGTGCGTGTGGTCAAATGTGTGAGATGAAGTGAGGACAAATGTTTAATAAATGCTTTTAAAAATAACGCTTTTTTCCCCTGTCATAATACACTCTTATTAATATAGTCAAAACAAAATAAATTCTATGGCACTTTCTTTAATAAATGAAATTCATTGTTTTGTTATTGAGACAGATGGAATTTAATGCCGGGAAAAGTCTCATCAAAGCTTTGCTAATCATCTTTTTGGCACCATGCGTCACCAATTTGAAATGCGTTATATGCGATCACCCAACCGGAACTTTTGACTGCATTTCATCATTTCCTGATCCGACTGACTGCCCCTATGGACCGGAATATTGCTCCAAAATCGAACGATATGTGGACAAAGAACTGAGGACAGTGAAACGCGACTGTGCGTCTAGCAACCGAATGGACGGAATTTGCAAGCAATGGGAGAACGTCAAGACGTGCGAGTACGTTTGTAGCAACAACGGATGCAATGCAGCCGACGAGCTCCATACCACCGCTACTAAGGCTCATTTCATTTGCGCCATTTCCTTGTTGCTATTCTACTTTTACCTCTATAGTTAAGGATCAGTGAAGTAGAAACAATTGCAAGATGAGACACACTCCTTTCTCCATTCATTTTCCTTTCTTGTTTACATTTCTGAATTGCAATATCTTCATTTCTTTTATATTTGAATTGTGTATTTAATTTCTGAAATGCCAGTAAAAGTTTATTGAAAATATTTAATAGGTTTATCTTCTGAAATGACACAATTTAAACAATATGCATTGATTTTTAATGAAAGACACTCTAATACTATTTATAATGAAGTTTTTGGATAAGAAAACAAGAATCTTCTATACAAGACAATCACTGATAGAAATTTATTGCCATTTAAATTTTTTAAAGAATAACTCAAGAATGTTCTATGCGGATTTATTCAATACCGCCTAGAGAGAAAGCCTGCTCACGGAAAAATCATACATTATTACATCACCTACGGTAGAGGCAATTTCGGGCTTATTATTGGTTGAAATATGATTAACAATACCCTACCGTATGCGATGTAACAATGTGTGACGTTTTCGCGCTCAGGCTTTGAGTAGAGGTGGTGTTGATTTATTACACTCTATATTAGGCAGTGGAATTTTCATTCCTATTTTCATCAATAAAGTAAACTTTTTAAGTTGTAAATTTTCAAAAATTAAGTACTAAGTTGAATTTAATGCAAAATAAAAAAAATGATTTTTTAATATCGAAGTTGATCAAGAATTCTTAATTATATTAGAAAACTTTTAAAGGAAATGAATACAATCACTAAGTGGAATGATCAGAGCAATGTTTAATTATAAAAATTAAAACTTAATCACAAAAAAACATTAGCACTACATTTAGAAATATTAATTAATAAATACAATGCTAATATATATTATATTTTAAAAATATATATTATATGTACTTTGTCCCCAGGCAAACCTTTATATCCATAACATCTGGAGTTTTAGCACATACACTCTTATCATTATAGGTTTAAAAATAATAATTTTGTTAACAAAAAATAAGCTGTTATATTATAAACCAGACAAACTAGTCAAAGGCAAAAAAATAAGTCTGCTTAAATGAGGTAATTCTATTTTATTACGTTTCTTGCTGAATTCAAATCAAGATTTTCATCAGTGTCAAGTGACCAGATGCAAACAGGAAAGAATATCAATCGGATACATCAGAGGGAAAAGGAGGAGAAAAAAAAATAAGATCAGCAGAAGGTCGGAAACGGGATATCTGATGAAGCAATAACCCTAACTGTGTATAAAAAAGAAATTAATTCAAAGAATAACCGAAGAAAACATAAACCTCAGAACAGGGTTATGATTTAAAATAAAAAAAAAGGTCTGTTTTTTTAAAATTTATTTAATGCTCGTCTATATATTTTAATTAATTTACTTTAAAGTTTTACATTTGTGGCTTTAAATCGATTTATATTACATGTTATAAGATCACAAATGTATGTAATAAATATTATCATTTAGGATAAGTAAAAGAAAAAAAAAATTAAGTATATATATATTGCACGTAAGAGAAAAATTTCATATCATTCATACTTTGAGTTATGAAAAATGAATAAAAATAATAAAGAATAAATTATTTTAACTATCTTTGTATGTATGGCTAAAAAGAAGAGATGAGACAAGAAGCAGACTGAATATTTCACAGCAGGAATAAATTTATTACTATTGCTTCATCTCACATGTCGCATTTGAAATTTCTGAAGTAACATGAGTCTTATTATATTCTTATAGAACCAGGGTAAAATTTCAATAACTATCATCTCAAATTTCTACAATGAAATTAAATATAGAAGGGGTTTAACTTTCTAAAACTGAAATTGTATACAGTATAATAAACTGTGAAACTGAAAAGACATTTGATATTCACAGTATGAAAATATGAGGATGAAGACGTGATTGTTTTAGGAATGGTCAGAAGGGTTAATGCCTGTCGCTCTTCTTCATTATTCAAAATTGTTGTTGTTGGCATATGTATAAGCTCGAGATATTCCTTGTCTTATAAACAGATAATTTCTTCTCATTAAGTTAACTGAGTGAATTAATGAATTCAAATATTTTAACGTTAATTCATAAATATAAATGAAGCTTATTCATAAGCACAAAAAGGGTCTTTGACATGGCCCTTGTTAATTCTATGAAAGTTAAAGGATTATAAGAAGTTATTTCAAGAAGGGTTATTTTAGCTATTAACAAGCTATTAGCTATTAAGAGTGCACGATAAATTTTTATTTATTTCCATGCTTTCCACAAAATGCTTAAAATAAAAGATAAATAAAAGATAAAGTTTTTTTATTCAGTCTCTATTTAAATTGGCAGCAATAAAACAGGAAAAAGTATATTAACCTTCCCCTGCATAATAAATTAAAAAATATATTAATTGCATTTGTTCATAATTTAACAATTATACATGATTAGTTCACATTTATTTTTATTACGCTAAAGTTTTCGACAGATGGCGCTCTCTAACATTTATCTACGACCTCAGGCAGTTGACCTATTCTTAATGACCTGTTAGCAACGCCCACATACGAGGAAAACTACAGGATATGTTGTGTACGCCATATGATTGTCATATTATTTGCTGATAATATCCTTATTCATAATGGCGGTTCAGCACTATTGCGTTGATTCTTATATTTGAATTTCTTTCTGTATATGAATGCGACACCTTTATCATAAGGATGATAGGAGCTGTGTATTTGACATTGAATGTAGTTTGTGCATAATATCAAAAGTTTTGAGGATTAAAATTAATTCAGTAAACGAAACAGTACTTTACGCATTTTAAAATAAGATGACATTTCTTATTGCACTGCTGCTGAGTGTCTGCCTGTTTCCAGCGTCATCTCCATTGAAGTGTGTACAGTGCAACCAAAGCGACAATCAGGGAGGACAATACGACTGTCGGACAACCTACGCAGAAGCATTCGAGTGCCCCACCGATTCCAATCACTGTGCAAAATTTGAGAATTACGACAACAGAGGCCGAATCATTCACGTCCACAGGTCGTGTACAGCGGAGCCCGCTACCCGTCCGGCATGCAAGGCGGTCTCAGGTTTCAAATCCTGCCTCTATACTTGTAGCACGGACGGATGCAACGACGTCCCCGGACTGACAGCTTCTCCGCTCATTCTCCTACTCCTTGCAGCCGGAGTCGTCGTGTTTGCCGTGTGAAACAACGAGATAAAAAAAAATGCTCCTAACATGGATATGTCGAATGACTAAAAACAAGAAGGATTTGTATCGTGATACAGGAGAGGAGTTTGTAACGTTTCTCGAATCGCACTTTAATATTAAGTAGGAATACTAAAATTTTTCCTTCTTTTTCTTCTTCTCTCCCGGCGAGTTCTATTCACCTTCTGGATTGACCGATTTCTTGGCTAAGATTAATTAATCGTTTTCAGGAATGTGGTTTCTGAATGCATAATCTCATATATAGATAACAATGGATTATGCTATTATGTGAAATTTATTTGAGATCAATTATCACGTTTTAGTTTTAAGTTTTTTTTAAAACTGAAACATTTCAAGCTTTAAAAATGCAAATTTACATTAATGTTACTAATATTTTACAATAGACAAGGTAGTCATGAATACACAGAAATTTTATTGTATAGGCAGAGCCTTATTTTTATACACGGAAAAATGTGTTTTAATAAAACTAAATTCTTGACTGGCCTTCTCTGCATTTCTACACATATTTATCATTATTAAAGATTTGTAAAATAAAAATAATAAATTATTTGACATCTATTACGGAAATTAATGTTTCATTATTAATTCAGATATTAATGGTTAATTAATTTAATCCTTTACTATTACAACGCAAACTTTATTATAGGGTTTATCGCTGAATGCATATAATGCTTTTAGGATAAGGAGAGCCGAAACCTTAAGGAATCTTAATTATTTTGATTGATTCATTTCAGTGTTCACAGTATGAGTTTTGGGTTACTAGCTAACAATAGCTACATATAATTATGCTTTTTCCAGAATAAGTTAACTCCTTAACTTCAAAAATCTTATAAAATCTAAATAGGTATTAAAACTTTCACAGTTCAACCTAACATAAATTGGGGAGGGAGATAAACAAACAAAAGAAAAAAATTAACTTTAAAATTAACTGTTTATTGCAGTAAATGTAGCATCAATTGATAATGTATTTAGCCTTGGAAAAGTTCCCTTATGGAATCTGAACTTATAAATTCCATTTTGGTTACTTTAAATTTGAATAAAGATACAGAAATTTTTGAAGAAGAGTATCAGCGTAAAAAATCATTAAATAAACGGCTCTGAATTAGAATAGAAAAAAAAATACACATGTTCAGTGTCATTGCGTTACATAATCACGTAAATTGAATATTAACCTTAATTTTAACGAGAAAAAAACTTTTATTTTCCTTATGATTACTATTTTTTAATGATTTTACCGCCAATTAGATAAAGATTATTACGAAGTGATTTCATAAAGAATAAGCTTAATGATGCAGGATGCAAGAATTTAAGCATCCATTGCAAAATGATACCTTGGAGGAAATGTCATCAGAGATTTAACGAACAGTAAATATTGCTTTAATACACGGAAAAAACAGACCTCAAATCCTTGGCCTACAAATATGATTGGTCATCTAGTCTCGAACAGGGTTCCCGTAATTTCATTAACAAGTTCGAATAGAATTAAATTTAAAATTCAACAGAGCTAAAATTCAAGGCGAGTTTAAAACGTTTATGTTTTTCTTTGCTTGTTATATTATTCATAAATTTCTATTTATTAGGCTCTTTTTTAATGACTAAATTATATTGAGTAAATAGGACAAGTATAGTTTTTGGAGTTCATTAAATCATTGTTGTTGGTTTGTATTATCACAAAAAAATTATTTTTCTCAGATCTTTGAACCTTGATTCATTTAGAATCTAATTTCTAAATTATTTATTTATGAACGTTCTAAATTTAACTGACTTTACATTTAAAATAATGCATTAAAACTATTCAGTATAATAACTATTCCATAGCCATTCTATATGACAACATTCAAATGAAACGTTAATTAGAATAAAAAGAATAACGAAATCAAACATTGGCAGAAGCATACCATGCATTTTAAGAGATCCTACAGATAACATTCATATACATTTCTGTAATGTTCTTTTGTGGTAAAAGGTTTTTCCATCATATATCGATATATTCACAAGTAGAAAAACTTAAAATCATTATAAAAATTATACATTCCTGTAATATTCTTAAAACAGTTAAATATAATAAAGAATATAAACATAACTTCCAAACACAACAATTTATTTAACATATGCTTATAGTTGGATATAAAATTTTAACCCCCTAAATAATAAATATACGAGCGTAATTCTAATAAAATAAAAATCCATTAATTAATAGTTTAAGAAAAGAAAATCAATAGCATTAGAATTCTGATTAAAATACAAAAAGTGCTGATAAAATTCAAGACCTAAAAAAAAAAATTATTAGACAGGAAAGAAAAAAAAAAAAAAAAAAAACCCGAGGAAAGAGCTAAAAGAAAATAAATGAGAACCATTTGATGCACAGTCTCAACATGGAAGCGTATACCAAATTATAAATGACGAGGAGAAAAAAAAAATAAGAGACAGGCAAAGAAGAATACATGCATTACAATATCATATGCATTATGATTCCAAGTGTATTCATACTAAATGAAATTAATCGGCACTGCATAATTATAAAACTTAATAGATATCAGACAAGGAATTTTACAAAAGTCCCGATTTTTCCATAAAACTCTTTTATTAACCCAATATTTGCAACTTTCTTTTAAAAGGCGGTCGACCTTTATCTTAGTGATAAATCTGCTGTTTTTCCAAAAACCTCACTTTTCAAGAATCTAAACACTAACAGCTCACATAAGGCAGAAAAAGTACTTATTACAGACTAACGAAAGTTGAAATTTTTTATATAAATACCCACAAATGAATTAACAGACAAAGCACAGCAGCTGATGTGAGATAGTCGTTATAAAACAAAATTACCCGATCCAATATTTTTAAAGGACAATAATACAAAAAAAGTTGCATTTCAGTATTGCAGTTTTAGTTTGTGGCCAGTAATATATCAAGGCTAAAAAATCTGTATTATTTATTATTATTATTATTATTATTATTATTATTATTAATTATTAATTATTATTATTATTTTATAAAGTGAACTAATCTCATCTTTATTTATATTATATATTGTATACAATTTAATTTAAATTATTTTATTGTATAATACAATCAGTTTATAATAATTACAATACAATACAATAAAATCAGTTAATACAATAAAATGTAACCACTGAGCCTCAGCTCGTAGGGTTTACACTAAAACTAAAACTAAAAACTAAATCTAAAAGGAGGATTAAAAAATAATAATATAAAATTATGATGGAAAAGGAAAAAAAGAATCAAAATCATTATTTGAAGAGACCCATTTGTTTATAACTCTCCGCCAATTTCCTTTAAGGGAAATATTTTTAATATATATAGGAGCAGAATTATAAATTCTTCTAGAAATAAAGTAATATTGATGAAGAGAATTTGTATGTACAACAGCTGGAATCGAAATCGCATTAGTCCCAACATATCTAGTTTTATAATGGCTAGTTAAGCTTAAAGGAATATTTTTCTCCATAATTACCTTTATCATTTCACACAAATACTGTAGAAAAAATGCATGCATAACGCTTGAACAGAAAAATAAACGTTGTAAAATTCAAATTTATATAGAAAATTCTCTGTTTATGGAAAATAATCTATTGCCGTTAAAATTTACTTATACCAATTAGCACTGATTCTTTGAATTTATTACTCTTTGATAAGCAAATTCCTCACTCTATCTCCAGGTAAAAGAATCGTGACACTTGTCAAAGTGTTTTTTGCCTATATTTTAATGGCTGACTCATATAGTGTAGTTATGAAAATGTCTTTCTTGTTGGGAAAACAATGAAACGAAAACGTAAGTTGGAAAAACAATGCAAAACGTAATTATCTTATTTATACAACTTATTCATATAAAAATTCACGAAATGCGCATGCCGGCAACTCCGGAAATAATCGGAAATTAAGCCGAAGCAGGCACGCCAGTTGAGAATATATTAGGGATATAAATACTTTATATTTTCCCAAATTCCGGTGGATACATACAGTCCTGGAAAAAATGAGAACACCACCCTGAAATTTTGTAATGTTAAAATTCGTAACAAAACTAAATCTGTCTAGAAATAAACTTAAGACCACTTACAAAAACATTAGTAAAACTCAAAGTTGCACTCATAGACAAAATTATAAACTCACATACATTTTGCACAAAACTTGAATGAAAAAGAAAAAAAATTATTTGACATATTTGATAGTCAAATGTATTCAACTATCTAATGACAACTGATACTTGTGTCATTTGTTTCTAGTCATACACTTTTTAAAAATTAGAGACAAACAAAACAAAAATGTAGCGTACATTCATCATGGCCATAATTATAAACTCAAGTCTACAAAGCAAAGTATTTCACCATATTAGTTTTTCTTGGGGCCTACATTATTTCAGATAACTTCAAACATTTTGTTTGGTATTGAATCAATAAGGATATGAAAATTTGCCATCCATCCATAATTGCACTTTCCACTTCCTGAATACTGTGAAATTGACTGTGGCCTTTGTAAAGTCTAGCGTAGCTATACCCACACATATTCAATTGAGTTGAGGTCTGGGGAACGTACTGGCCAGGCTGAAACGCTTACAAGATGTTTTATGATGTTTTCATCACGCCTGAGACGTAACAAGGAGCATTATTTTGTTGGAAAATCCAACTTTTCCATCAAGAATCTCAACATAAGCTCCAAGTTGTTATATGGAAGCCTTTTATACCCCAAAGTACATGTATTCATTTAACCTTCAACCACTACTAGGGAATTACAAGATAGATGTGATTCATGACTATTGAATAAAAATCATTTCTTGTTTACAAAAAATACTTTGAACATTGGGTTATAAGGTTAAAAAAAAAAAAAAAATTCCTGATCCCCCTTTTGAGATATTTAACCTTGAAATCAGCAAAAATTATAATATTCCCAAATTTGAGCTCAAATAAAAGGAACGGTGCCAAATCCAATTATTTTTTCTGTATAGGTAATAACTACCCTACCCATAGGATTCCCAAAAAAATTATAACTTTTAATTCCGTTTCCAGTCATCTTAATATATCGTCAAAAATGAGAATTTCGCTCGCGAATATTGCTGATTTCAAAGTCGATTAAATCAAGTATCGAGAAAATTTTCAAACATCTCTATATTTTCCAAAAGCTTGTGATGCCCTCTTTACGAAACTTGAAAGAGAACTTTTTATTCGAAACTGGAATAAAGTGGTAGCCACTTTACAAACAATGCGTCTAGAACTAAAATGCCTGAAGATCCAATAAAATAAAATAAAATAAAAATTGTTTTGTAACTTTCAGTGATAGGGTTACCCACGGTGTAAAAATAAGAAAAAATCTAAAATGGTTGAGCAACTCCACCTGGTCGAGTTCTCGTGGAATGACTCCAGTGACAATGTCTTTAAAGCATATATCCATACTATATACTGATGTGAAACAAACATTTCTGCAATTTTACCTAAAGGTTTGAAAGTCATTCTTTTGAAACCAAAGTACAAACGAGATGTGAGACCTATTGAAAATTCACAAACTGTAGTGACAAGTGTTATAAATTCAAGTGTATAAATATCTGATATTAATAAAAACTAATATTTTAATAATTGTGTAACTTTATTAAAGAATTGGAGGATCGTATCTCATTTTCAAATGAACTAAGTTTAAATGAAGTGGAGCAAAAATGTGTATATGTAATTTAATAAGCGTACAAGGAAGTCACGTGGTGCCCACAACAGATTTTTTTACTTCACCACCAAGACCTCTTGCCAGCACATATCGAACAACACACTGAAATCTGTTTGTGTGAAATCTGTTTATGTGGATAGTCCCAGAAGCATGCAGCATCCAAATAATACGAATTTTTCTTCCTTCAGTTTCTCGTGAGATTGTGAAAACACAAAACAAAGCAGCAAACAACAGTGTCAAATATTCTGTTATTCCTAGTTTTTATTCTAAAATGCTTAAATTCATTTACACACAGTGGAAAGAACCGCTTTATTGAGGCTAGTTTATAAATTTGGCCAAGTTAACTCTACATCTTTTTTTTTTATATTTTTCTCCAATTTTTGAAACTTTTATGAATACAAAAACATGACAAAAGTTTTAGTGGTCATTTGACAATTGAATACATTTGCCTACCAAATTTGTAAAGTAATTTTTATCTTTTCCATTAAAGTTTTGTACAAATTGTATCTGAGCTCATAATTTTGTCCATGAGGATATAATTTAATCAATACTTGGTTTGTTTACCATTCAACTTAATTGCTTCAATTAAGCAATCAATCATTGAAGTACACAATTTTTAAGTAATAGTTATTAATTAAAAAATGAATAAAAAATAAGATATAATAAACAAAAATAATAATAATGAATATTATTTTTTATTCATTTTGTATTTTTAATTAATAACTATTATTTATTGTATTCCATGGTTCTTGTATCTCGTCCTTCTCTAAAATATATATCCGTTCACAATTTTTAAGTCTATTATTTGTAATATAATTCCATGCACGAATAAGAGCATACAAATGGAGAGAATTGGAGCCAGAAACTGTGGACAAAGACTAACAAGGACTCAAGGAAACTACTAATCCACAACAAAAGTTTATTCATACGAATGCGCATTTCGGCAGCCAAGCTGCCTTCGTCAGCGTATCCAAGACTTGATCAGGACAGGGAGTTCTGTTCAGATGAAGTATGAGAATTACATAGACGTATATATAGTAAAAAATGAACTAGTTACAATCCAATCAAAAGGCAAGAAATAGATACAACGAAAAACAATAAAACCATAGGCTAGCTGAGATTAACCAATCAAGTGTCATCAGTGTTTCTTATACGGTTATTTTTCCTATTGTTCAATGTGGGTAGATGTAGAAGCTTTGCCGCATCTCTTAGTTGTGTTACGTCCAGGGGGCCTGCGTCACTGTTTAGTAAATTAGTTGAATCTTCGTTGGTGATTGCGTAGGATTCCAGAAAGTTTAACAACCTGGGGTCATTCGTGCTGTATATAATCTTGAAGTCTTCGCATTTATAATCGATTACAAATCGAGGTAAACTTCGTTGCGTAATATGGAACGCCAGGGGGGTCCCCCGGAGGCGTATTGAGTTTTACAACTTCCTAACCCAATGGGATATAGACATAGCATTTCTATGTGAGACACACTTAAGGCCAGACCGCGACTTCAGGCTACCTGGTTACTGTGTCTATCGTAAAGACAGAATTCTTCCCACTACAGTAAAGTCCCCGTCAGGTGGGTCAGCAATTATTATTAAGAAAGGCATTCATCATCGGGAGGAACCAACCCGAGACTATATGGGAATGGAAGCTGCCTCTGCTATCATTACTGATGCCACACTGGGAGAAGTGAAACTAGTGGCTCTATATAATGCGCCCAAGCATAAATTCGATGCCAATGAGCTTGACGAGCTGTTTTCCGGGAATATTCCCGTTATTATGGCGGGAGACCTGAACGCTAAGCACTCGCACTGGAATTCAAGATGCCATAACCAAAACGGTGTCCTTTTGTATGGCTACGTGCAAAAGCAATCTGATATTATTGCAGTAGGCCCTGTGGATGATACATATTATTGTGATCATTCTCCTTCAAGCGATGTACTTGATATTGTGTTGTTGAAGGGCTTCTACAAATCATTCAGTATCTATACTGTCAATGATCTATCCTCAGACCATAAACCAGTTGCACTAAATTTTGATAACGTAAACATTGACCTCAAAGAAGAACTGAGGCTCAAACAAGACTGGAAATTTTTTAGAGAAATTCTCAAAAAAGATGACGACCCACTAAATAACGTACATAGTACGAGCGACATAGATACCAATGTGAAAAGGCTTACTGAACGTATAAATGCAGCTATTGACTCTAGTGCTTCGCCCTTAGAGTCGAAGCGAGCTGATCACCTTGATCTCACCCCAGAAATCAAACAATTAATTGAGCAAAGGAATAAGGTTAGAAGGCAGTGGTACCGAACTCGTGATTCATGGCTTAAGACCAAGTATAATAGGCTCACAAGAAGAGTTCACGAGGAGGTAAAAGCACTTCGTAATGCCAGATGGAATGATAAAGTTAAGAGTCTGTCGACCCACGATAACTCTATGTGGTGCATGGTTCGAGCCTTGCAAAACAAGAAAGCCATAAATATCCCACCTCTGTTAGCCCAAAATGGCAAATTCATCACGAATGATGATGATAAAGCGCAGCTTATTGCAAGCTCACTTTCAGAACAGTTTGTCACGCCTACTGATGGTCGGCAAATAGGACTTGAAATGTCCGAGAAAGTAAAATCCTGCATAACTGGCTTCTATAGTATTCACGGCAATGAATTCCCAAAACATAGCATTGATGTAAATGAAGTCCTAAGCATCATTAAAAATTTAAAAACGAGAAAAGCTCCAGGTAAAGACTCTATTAAGAACACTGCTTTGAAAAATTTACCTCCAAATACAATTCAAGATATTGCAAAAGTGATTAACGACTGCTGGAAGAACCCTTACTTCCCGGATGCTTGGAAGCAATCAGTTGTCTTAAGCATTCCTAAGCCAGGACAAAATCCTGCAAATCCTGTTAGCTACAGGCCCATCAGCTTGTTACCATCAATTTCCAAAATCCTGGAAAAAACAATTCTCAAGAGATTCATTGAGCACTGTGATGCCAACGATCTCATCCGCGATGAACAATTTGGCTTTCGCTCAAACCATTCCTGCCAACTCCAAACATGGAGGCTCGCAGCGGATATCAATGAGCCCCTTAATCTCTCTATGTATTGTGGGGTCGTTTTCCTCGATGTACACAAAGCCTTCGACCAAGTCTGGCACGATGGTCTTATTTTTAAAATGATTATGGATGGATTTCCTCAAGACATAATTACTCTGATACACTCGTTTCTCTCCAACCGGTTCTTTCAGGCCAGAGTTGGAGATAGTCTATCTCCTATGTATGAAGTAAAAGCTGGTGTCCCACAGGGTTCAGTCCTGGGGCCAGTATTATTCAATTATTTTATGCGAGACTTCCCAAGTCCTTCTAAATGTAAGCTCTTTTTTTACGCAGATGACGCTGCTATACTGACCTGTGCTCGTCAACCAGCCGTAGTAGTCTCGCGGCTGCAGAAGGCTCTAAAGGAGTGTGAAAGCTGGTTTAGCAAGTGGAGGCTAAAATTGAATGTAGACAAATGCAAGGCGATGTTTGTCTCCAAGAAGAGAAAGAGATCATTAGATTCTCTAACACTATATGGCAAAAAACTGGACTGGGTTGAAACTTATAAATATCTTGGTGTTGTTATTGACTCTAAACTTACCTGGACTCCCCACGCAACTTATGCGTTGAATAAGGCCAGGAGAGCCAAGTTTAGCTTGATTGCTCTGCTGGGCCGGAATAGTGCTCTAAACATTGATAATAAACTCCTACTCTATAAGGTCATTGTTCGGACTATCTTGACCTATGGTATGCCCGTCTGGGCCACAATATGTAAAACTAGATGGAAAGAACTGCAAACGTTCCAAAACGTTACCCTTAGGACTATTGCGCAAAAAGATCGGAGAATTGTTCGCAATTCATCCATTTATAATGACTTCAACATGACTCATATTGGCAAATACGTTCAAGGGCTCATGGAATCCATGCTGCCCAATATAGAAAATCATAGCAACGAGCTAGTCTCGGGCATTTTAAAGCATCCTATGCATAGAAAGAGATATCGTGATCCAAGGCATATACTTGATATTAATTTTGAAGACATTGGTAATGTCTTATTTCCAGATTACTGGACTTCATAGGTCGTGTTTTATCTAATACTAGTGGTCTGCTTCTAGTCTAGACAGTCGTCAATCAAATTTTCCTCCACCAAGAGGAGGCAATTTTCTTTCATACTTTGGATGACCCTTGTGGGTACATCAGGCTTCTTTTCTAGCTCAGTGTATTTCCCTTGGAATATGATTATGAAGGGTGAGATTATGGAAGCTATGCTTCAAGTTCCACTTGAATACCGATACACTACACTGTTCGATTGTCGATTGTCGCGTTTATAATCGTGTTGGAGGTCTAGAATATGGTCAGGAAACTTTGCAATATCTAGGTTCGCTGACTGGATCCTGTTAACTGGATTTAGTGCATGATGGCCGCTGGAGTGATGTTTTGTCTAAATGTATAGTGCAATTTTCTTATTGGAATACAACATTTGGATTATTTAATTCATCCCTTAGAGATTGAACTTCCCAATGTATCAAGGTAATCTTTCTCTGATTTTCCAACTGATGTAAACGCACAGCAAATAATAACAGATCCTCCACCCATGATCCTTCGTGAAATTAATTTCTGCTCTTGTCATAAGCCATATCAATAGTATTGGATTTCATTTGGCCCATCACTGAAAGTAGTCACTATTGCCTATGTGAGCTCATGAAAATTTCATTTTGAGCTCTTTGTACTTAGGAGTCAGCTTTGGTGTTGCCTTCATTTTGTTATAATCAGGTAAATCTGGAGCTGCATTAATTACAGTTGAAGATGCATCCGTTGATGTTGTCATTCTCAAAACGCTTCATTTATTTCTCTCTGTCAATTTTGGTGGACGTTAATGGATTCTTTTTCACACCAAATATATCAGATTTCTTCAGAAAATTATAAAGAACAGTCTTAGATTTTCCAGTTAATCCAGCAATTTTACGTTCAGGTTTGCCACACGCGTGATAAGCTTGGATTTGCCCTATTTGAGCTTAGGATAAACCTACACTTTTACATATTTCTAATAAATTACACTTGAAACCAGTTAGCATAATGCAAATCTTGGGTCATTTCATGCAAAATTTCAAGAGGTGGTCATATTTTATCTCCAACTAAATTTAGTTTTAAATACTAATTTTTCAAGTTTTGTATAACCTGTAAACAATTTATTTGTAAATTATTGATTTTATTCTTTAAACGACCCTAATAAATAAGTTGTGTACATCTAAATTACAAAGTATTTAACTGGCTTATTTTCAGAATGGTCTTATTTTTTCCAGGACTATACATAGAGGCAGATCAACTAAACATTAACATCAGCGATTTTATTTTCTGTGATCTCATTCACACTAGTGCTAAGTTAAATAGCATTGCATAGTTAACTTTTATGCTTTTAATTACTGGTATATATACTCAAATTTTGTTTGGTTTTGGGTGCAATTAATCAATTTAGAAGAAACTTTGAAAACCCTGCTGGAAAATGCTGGATTGCTGACGCTGTTTATAGAGAAAACGCTTTTTAATATGTAATATAAATCTCAACCGTATACAGAATGGTCCCAAGCCTGGTTGAAACAAAGGAAGTATGGTACCTGAAATAGCCTACTGGTCGTAAATTTTTAATTTTCTTCATAGAGAGAGTTCTCTGTGGCCTCAGGCTGTGCAGTCCCTTCCAGAAAATTATATCATTATTGTTTATTACCAGCATGGTGTAGTTTTCCCTAAGATTTAAAGAACGAACAATGGATGAAGCGGAATTGGCCATTCAAATTGACTGGAAAAACGCCGGACAACTAGTCAGAAGAAGAGAATGGAATGTGATTTCAGGATGAGGATGTGTAACATGAGAGGACGAATGAAATGCCATGAAAAAGACCTCTTAAGCGAGATTTGAAATTATAAGTTTAGATGGGTTTTTGAGTAAAAAGTTGGATTTGTTGGGTCTGTAGTCTGGGTTGGAAGTTGAGGCAGAGGCCAGGAATGGTGGGGAAGCGAAATTAATTATTTGGCATACCGTCAGTTTTTAAATGATAGATTGTTGTGGTAAGATTGATTGAAGATATAGCTACGGAGGGTATTCTAGTTGCTATATAGACTCCAGCGGATGGTGGTGAGGTGGAGACAAAAATTTGAAGTGATATGAACGATGTATTGAATAAATGCGTAACACTGAGCATGTGATTGCTGCTGATGATTTGAACGACTGGTGGACAAGGATGATGTTAAAAGGTTTATTGGGAGATTTTGTGCTACACATGGTGGAAATGGTGAGCGTTTACTAGAAAGAGCACTATCTGTTTTAAACACTATCATATCCATCGGTAATGCTGGCAATACCGTGAAAGAGACTAGTGGAATATGGCTGATGTGGTTGTACGTGATGAATGGTTACATCGTAATTTTACGGATAGAAGAGTGGTAAGAGATGCAGTTACAGGGCGACATATTCATTATTTAGTTAATATTGAGGACTATAGGTTGAGGTTAAACTTTCAAGAACTGTTAAAAAATTTCGCATCTTTGTTAGTGATGCGTTGAGTGAATCTTCTTCAAAGTTGAAGAGTGTTGAAGGGTGGCATGATGAAAGGCATTAAGAAAATAGAATGAAATGTGTGCAGAAGAATACAGCAAATTGGTGGAAAAGAATGAATGTGCAGGTAAGGTGAAAGAGAAAAAAAAGAAAGAGCGGCAAGAGAAAGGAATGAAAGAACTGCAGAATGAATGGAATTAAGGAATACTTTGAAAGTATGAATGGACACTTGATTATTTCATAAAAAAAAGATTAAATTCTTTCTTCGCGTTCACTATTTTCTAATTTATATGAATTTTAACTATGCACATAATTTTTTATTTATTTTCTTAACTTGACCGACACGTCGAGGGGGGGGGGTGATTCCTGAAAAGTGGAAGTCTATTGGCATTAGGCTTTGGTGGCGGTTTCTGTTGCATGGCTTTGAAGCATATGAACCAATGGAATTCTGGTGCAAGTAGTGCTGGAGTTGGTATTATTCAATTCATTTGGATTACTAGGGCATTCGATTCTCATTTTGGGAATTTAGAACGAGAAGTTCCGGTCTCCAAAAACTTACGTTTGATTTTCGTAGGAATAAGATTCTCTTAATGAAAAGAGATTTATATAAAACGATATCTTTCGTTTCAAATGAAACTGTTCGGTGGAGCAAATGACCTCTTCCTGACTTATAAAAGAAAGCATAGGAATTATTTCCCTAAAATCCGATATGTTAAAAAATACTGAAAAAGATTTAAACGATTCCTGTTTAAGTAATTTTCTTAGCCGCTCAAAATTGTAAAGTTGTATTTGCATCACTATTCTCATTGTAACACAAGCTAAAATTCAAGCAAGTTTTAAGGGAAGTACTCTGTAAAATTAAATAATTGGTGGAATTAAAAAAAGAGCAATGAGAGAATTGTGTGCGCGTGTAAAAAGAATAGGTGTGGAAACGCGACGGAAAATGGTGGTCGCATTATGTCATGTTTCAAGGAAAATTCGCCAAATGTCGCCACAGTTATTGAAGGCCGAAGATACTGTTATCACCCTTTAACAACTTCAACAGAAATACTAATTTGAAACATTAAAATAAGTGTTATAAAAAAACTTTTAAAATACGCACTTTTACTTTAAAAAGTGCATTAAAAAGCAAAAAATATAAATTTTTGGTCGCTCTCATTTAAATAAGAATTCATAAAATTAAAAAAGGCAAATGTATGGCAGTGCGTTTATTATGTAGCATTTTCATGTCAAAATTTAATATTAATAATAATAAAGCTGTGGAAGCCTGAAGAAGTAGTCCCATCTCCTGTCCGTTGAAATCCATATTGAAGCACGCTTTCAGATACTGTTTTGTCAAAGCTTGTTTAAAGCTTGTACATGTTTATTTCTTGAAAGGGAGGGACACTGGCTCTGAAAGGGAGGTGATTTTTTGCTGTCGAGCAGAATGCACCGAGTTGAAAAGTTGTATCCGATGGAACAATAATTTCACAATTACGGTTCATCTATATGCACTTGCAAACTCGGAGCTTCGGAATATTTTCCAAGAGGCCCGCCTTTGGAAATTTTATTGGCATCAAAATAGATAAGCATCTTTATAATTTTATCTAAATTTATAAGTTTATCGTCATTGCTCGCTATCATTTTCATTTAACTGCTCTGAAAAAGTGCAGGAATTAAAAACACAGAAAGTCTCACTTATGTCATTCTTAACACAAATATGCATTCGTATAGCCCCATCTTATCAAATGAGATAAATTCTGAAAAAAATATTCATCCACAAATCTTCTTCTTCTACACAAAAAAACAGTCATTGGAATAATGTATGAATGAGATTTAAGATACATTAATCAAAAATGTCTTGTGCACGAACACCCTTTGAAATTTCTGTATTATTCACTGTGCCACATTGTTGATTACAATGATTTGAAATTGTTTTCTTCAACGGAAATATTTGTTTTGCCGTATCACAAAATCCTGCTCTACATGTAATTCGGACATTTTCATTCAGAACACAATCTTCATGAAGCATGGCTGGTCGCCACTTTTCCAAAAGATCGGAATCCGTTGGAGATTGAAATATGGAACTTTTCTTCTCACATATTGTGTATGCTGCTTTCCAGCTCGTCAAGAAGCATTTTAATCCCATCTTCTCAAAATAGAGAATGTAAACTATCTGTAATTTTGAAAAATCTATCAGTTCACATGCAACTTACATAAATTCACCCGTAGTTTTCCTTTAATATGCATGTCGCTGTCTGGTGGCAACCTGAGGAAACGTCCAAAAATTAAGCAAAAGCCGTGGAATGGAACAACCAGAAAGGGAGGGAACCTCTAATCCACAAGAAGATTTGAAATACAGGATACGTATTTCAGATATCAAGTAGCCATCTTCAGCGATGAGAGGCAAAAGTCAACTAAAGAAAATAAAGCCTTAGTCCTGCAATTTCTTAGCAACTGCTCCTCTCCCAACCTTATCTATATATTCTCTAGCACTAACTCATTTTTTCATAAGGCCTGCTAGACTATTCGTCTAAACCTTTAAAAAACATTCCTGCTTATCGACGTCAAACACCAAGGCACCTGCTTATCGACCTCTTCATTCTAATTGACAAGGCCAGTCGGAATGTAAATGATAATGGAATTCATTTCTGCACGAGATGATATCGACAACAACGACTGGGTTTAAATGTCATGTGTCAGCAAAAAGCTTATTTTAGTGGCAATGGAAAAACTAAATGATTACGTTATTCCGTATGTATAAGTATGTTTAATTTGCGTGTGTTTATTTTTTAGCTTATCTAGCAAACTAGATATAAATAACAAAAATAAATAAATAAATAAATAAATAAAGATTGATTGAAATCATGCAATAACGACTTCACAGCTAATTTCATCAAATTTCAGCATTACAAAATAAGAAATTACAGGATGATTCAAATCGTGTGTAAAACAATTTAAGGGGGTATTATAGAGGTCAAGGTAAACACAAAAAGTCCTATTAAAATGGGTCCAATTTTTATTTCTTTTCAAGTTACAAGAAATGTTCAAAGTGGCCTCCTTGAGCCTGAAAGCAAGTAGTGACGTCAGCATACTCTGCGGACGTCAATCGATTCATGATGTTATGATAGTTTGCTACAATTGTCTACGGGAGCTGGAGTTTCTGCAGGAACGTCTGAATGCCTAGAGCTATGCCGATTTCCTGGAAAACAGACTGCATTAACTCTTTCTTTAAAGCATTAGAAGATACACCCCTTGCAATCCGACAACAGATGTGGTTCCAACACGATGGAGCCCCTCCTCATTTTGGTAGAGTTGCTACTGAATGGCTTAACATGCACTTCCCTAAGAAATGGATTGGGCGCAATGCGCCCATAGCATGGTCACCTCGATCACCGAACCTTAATCCACTGGATTACTATCTGTGGGGATATTTGAAACAAATGGTACACTGTGTCCAGATAGACACACGGGCACAATTAGTGGCCAGAATAATAGCATCGGCTGACGAAATTAGACATGATCATGAGGTAATGACAAACGTATACGAGTCACTTATTCGACGATGCAATGTCTGCATTCAAGCTCGAGGAGGCCACTTTGAACATTTCTTTTAATTTGAAAAGAAATAAAAATTGGACTCATGTTAATAGAACTTTTTGTGTTTATCTTGACCTTATAATACCCCCTTAGATTGTTTTACACACGATTTAAATCACCCTGTATTATCAACTTAGTTTTGTTTATTAATATTTTTTGTTTACATTTATAACAGATCGACATGTACCTATGGTTGTACCCCACAAGGCCATCGCGATATCCAAACAAACAGTAAAAATCATAATCTTATAAATGCTATTAAATGAATGATAAAATCTTGCAAACCGTTTGACAACTGGCAATCCAAGAAGGAGATGTGATGCAAAAGTAATCTGAAATTTGAGAATTTAAATTTAGCTTCAGTTCCTAATAAACAACTAGCTCATTTAAGTCCTTCCAAATTTAATCCACCTATTTTATTACTGAATGTTCACGTTAAAATAAAAAGAATTACAATTTACCAAATACCGGTAATACAATTGCTTTAAGGCAACTATAGTATGTCTCGTGTAACCCGACGCTTGCGATGTTAGCAATGCTGGGCCTCTGGTTGGCGAAGTTGGCAATTCAACATGGGTGTGTCCAATTTAAAAGCCCATTTTCATTGTTTTGTGCATTGCTTTATAATATCCACCAAAAGACAAGCGCATGAATAAAATGCTAAATTGGCAACACTGCCATCGCACAGTGGTTTAGGATCTGATATACACGTTAGAATCCTCTAGCTCCTTAAATAGTTGCCCAAACGAGATCAAAACTTTACCTCAGGGGCTTCAAATTAGATGCGGTGCAATTACGAGGAGCGTTCAAATTTGACTTCGACTTTATTTTTTGTAAATTTCATTGTTGGGATGGCAACTACCGCTTGCCATGTAAATGCAGCACAACTCATCCGGTTGCCATGACAACCGATTGTTTGTTTAAACAAAATGGCGGACAGAGATGTGTCGACCAAAATGGAACAACGAATAATCATCAAGTTTCTTCACAACGAAGGTGTGAAAGCATCTGAAGTTCATCAGAGACTTCAAAGGCAGATCATCCGTCTTCGGTGTCTGAGAATTGGCTTCAATACTGAACATCAGCACTGGCAATGTGGAGACCATCATCTACGATAAGCTGAAATTCAACAAGATCTGTGCCAGATGGGCCCTTAAGCAACTCTCCGAAGATCACAAAACCATCCGGGTGGAAATCTATTCCATGCTACTGCAGCGATATGTGTCACCTCATTTTCGCGAGAAAATAGAGAAATCGAATGAGGTGACAAAAGAAGAGAAGGAGCGAAGCGAGCAAGATAGAGTAAAGAAAAAGCCGACCCCCGCGGAAGAGAATGGAAGAGGTCGGAAGGAGAGAGAGCACCTCAGCCTCTGATTGGCGGAAAATAGAGAAAACGAAGACGAAGAAAGTAAAGAGTGTTCGAGAGAAGAAAGTGGGTGGAGAGAAACGAACGGGAGAGGTTCAAGAGAAAGGGGAACTCGTCGATGGGCCACGCAACCGACATGGATGCGAGCGAAACGGAATTCGTGGAAGTATAGTCGGGATGCCAACAGCCAGCCGCTAGTGAAAAATGTAGCGGAGACGTCAAGAAAGACGACGTGGAGAAGCCGGAACGGTTGGCGAGCCGAAGCGTTAATGCTTCCATGTCCACAGTGGCGCAATTGGTTTGGCGCGTCTGCACGGTGAGCAGAAGGTTCCTGGTTCGAACCCAGGCTGTGGAATTTTCTTTCCATTTTTCGTCAATAATAAGTGTTCTAATTGACTCCCTCTTGCATGAATGCATGCTTCACAACGTCGCCGCATGAACTGACGTAAAAAGTTCAAAAGTTCCTGGTTCTTCGCGAATCTGGTCCGCAGCTATGCTGATGCAGGCTAACAGCTCTTCATCGGATCCCCCTGGTGTCTCGTATACCAATGTCTTTAAGTGTCTCTACAGATTCCAAACAACTGTTTCCTGCATACAGAGGATTTCAACACTTTTTATCTCAAAAACAATGCCTCAGAGAAAAAAATGACAGAGGTAAATGTTGCTTAGATTTGATCCCTCTATCACCCTCACCTAGAAGCCGAGAGAAATATACATGCCATATTTCAAGTTTGTAGGCTTCATAGTTCTGGAGATTTCGTAATGAATGAATGGATGAATGAATGAGTGAGTGTATACATTTTTCGCTCTTTTTTTTATATAAATTATCCCCCTGAAAAATCCTTGTCGTCCTCGGCCGGGATCAAAGCCACATCTACGGGCATCACAGCAACACCACCTAGACAACGGAAACGTCATACATTGTTACATCATCATTAGTCGACCAAATTTAGGGCTTATTATTGATAGAAATAGGATCAACCATTGTTAATCCTATTTCTACCAATAATAAGCCCTAAATTTGATCGATTAATGATGACGTAACAATGTATGACGTTTCCGTTATCAGGCCTTCTGTCTAGGAGGTGTTGATCAGAGGAGATCACGCAACCACTGAGCCATCGAGGCCAATAAGGAAAAGTAAAGTCTCTGCTAGACAGAGAGTAATGCGCACGCAAATGGCCAGAGAGCACCAGTGAAAAAAAAATCATGCTTTAAACAATGGAGTTTCCCATCCTGTATTTCTTCATCCATGACCATAGCCAAAGTAATTTTTTATGGTCTATTGTTGCAGAAAGTTTACTCTGCATTGTAGGACATGACATACATTGTTGGTCCGCGCATATCGTAGGCTCATGTCAGACAAACAGATCAAGCAAAATATTATTTTTACACTTTCCCTTTTGGACCAATCTGACACTCGGCACATGTAAACCTTACGCTGAACCTAACGAACATCTGGTGCAAGAATGAGCTCAAAAGGATAAGTGGTTCAAAACTTTTAAGAACATTTACAGACGCCCCCTGAATTTTTATATAGACCTTTCCATTGAAACCGAAACTGGAGTAACTGCGCAGAAGCAGGACAGCAAAAAAGGTGGATCAAAAACCCTCACTGGTGAGAGAATGATGACGTAATTTCTCACTGGACTAACCGTCTTTTTCTCGGTGAGGACGGTTAGACTAACCGGTTAGGCATAGCAGCACTAACTGGCGTTTCTGACCGAATTAAATGACGTCACAGTTTTCTCACCGGGATTTCCGAACGACTAAACGCTAACTCTTCTCACTGGTGAGAGTTTTTGACCTCAGCCACTACTACATATCCGGAGGAAAACGGAAGTTTTTTTGCTGTCCTGCTTCTGCGCAGTTAGTCCAGTTTCGGTTTCAAGGGAATGGTCTATATAAAAAAAGATAAACTCTGGCGCCATCTCTTGAGTAAACAAACAAACAAACAAACCAAGATATATGATTTTTACCACTTCCCCCCTGACTTTGGGGACATGTAAACCTTACTCTAGACCTAACGAACATATGTTGCGAATATGAGCTCAATCGGATAAGTGGTTCAAAGGTTTTTAGAACATTTACAGACGCACCATGAGCCTGAATTTTTATATATAAAGATTACTTAAAAATTTAGCTAATATACAGGGTCTTTATAATTAAAGTTCCATTTTGACATAGCCATAAAAAAAACTACTGGACCAAAAGCCATAATAATTGGTAATATTATAAAAGAGGGCATGGGAAGTCCATACCCACCAAAAAAAAAAAATTGAAATGGCGCTCTATGCAATATTCGTATACGAAATTAGACACGAAGACACAGGTTAACAAGTCTTTAATCGTTACTAAAATTAGTTACATGTTGAATGTGGCCTCCACCATTTACTGAAAGCAGGTTACACCGGATTACTGTGTCTAATTTCCTATACGAAAATTGCATAGAGCACCATTCCATGCTGGTGGTGACCTTTTGAACTAATTTTTTATTTTTTTTTGGTGGGTATGAACTTCACCGCTACAAACTGTACATGGTATTTCATTCTTGACCTACCTTTCTGAATCACCCTGTATATATAAAAGAAGAAACTGAGTGAGTGAGTACTGAAATTTTGTACAGAGGTTCTTTACAAAATGTAAGTGAGCACTAAGAAGGGGTTTTTCGAAATTCAACCCCTAAGGGGGGGAAAGGGGGTTTGAAAGTTTGTTAACACATTTACTGGTGTGGCACTACATAAATAACCATATTAACCTCTTTTAGGGAGGGGGTAACGAATTATTAACAACGAGCATAAATATGATTATGCAATGACAGGACATAGATAAGGCTGTGTTTATCGAGGAGGCTAAGGAATCACACAGGTCTCCCTTGAGCTCCTTCAAAACATCCAGACGACTGGCGAAAATTTGTGTTCGGCAAAAAAAAGAGAAAGAACGAGTATTAACCAGTGAAATTTGCAACAAAAAGATAAAAAGCTATCCGGGCATTGGAAACATCTCAACAACGGAAGCTCCGCTAGAGCAGGAGGGTATAAGCGCTTCTATATCAAGGGCAAGGGAAATTTTAAAAGATAGGTCTAAAGTATCCAGTGATACACTCTGAGGGTGAAGTTGGATAACATTTTAATCTGAGACAAAACAACAAGAAGGTAAGTAAAGTCCTGGGCAAAGTGTGCGGTATAAGTAGGTTCATTATGAATGATGGTTCCATTCCACCTCTGAGAATTATAAAACAAAACTGAATTTGTAACAATACGTAGAATTCCTGTTGTTCGGGCTTTTCTTAGAAGTTAACATTTTCTTGGAAATATTTAATAATGATCAGTAACTGAAGATAATGGAGAGTTAGCAGACTATTGAGAAAGAGTGAAAGATGGTAGAGGACGACATAACCTTCGTTCGAGCTACAGTTGACGACATAACCTAACCTAACCTAACCTCTTCAAACCAACAACCATATGGTGTTATGTCCTATAATAATCTTTCGAAGGATTATAACAATAATTCATATCTATCAAAATGCCAGCGAAGAAATGAATGAGTATTGGGCAGAGATGACAAAAAGTTATCCGGGCATCGAACATCTGAACAACTGCTTAGTCTATAGACGCAAATTGTAGAATTACTGAAAACAAATTTATTATTTACCTTATGAGGTTGTTCTGTTTAACCTACAACTGTAATTAGCTCGGGCAACGCCGGATGTCTTTGCTAGTGTTTTATATTTATAATGTGTTGCTTAAAATTTTATCTATTACACTAAAATTGATATAGTCCTCTGAGGCCTCGGCAGGGGCCGCGAGGCTCCAAATACAAATCAAACTATAACTTTTGTGCAAAAAGGCCTAAGAACCTGAAATTTTGTATTTGTGCCCCTCCACTTATTATAGTCACGAGCCGCTACTGCTCGTAACATTTTGATGCTAAAACCCTTTTATCGTTGGATAACGATGCCTTAACTAATTTTTATATTATATGCAATATTTTGAGATTCACCGTTAGAGCACGTGCAATTGACCTGAAGAGGTTCACAAAAAGCCTGAAAAGTTGATATGGCCGAATTAAATAAGACCTTATTGATCATATTGTCGAAAACAGAATTTGAAAAAAGTTAATCTGTTTTCAAGTGATCGTGCAAACGGCGTACGGCCGGACGAATAATCGTACAGACCAAGCGCGCATTCTTATAAGTAGCTTTGAGCTAATAAATTACGAGAGGAAACTAATGTCTGAGTGAAAAGAAGAGTACGAATTAATCTGGATAATATGAATCTGAGTAATCTTATTACAGAAGCAATACTGGAGAAAAACTGTTTATTTGTATATGATAACTCACCGGATAGAAATTATGCAGTAAATCAAAAATGAAAGCGAAATAATTTACAAAATGAAGATTTCCATTTTTTTACGAATTTTGGTTGTTTCCCGATGTAACATTACAAGAAAAGGGATAAAGCGAGACAAGTGATTCATACATACTTTATTCTAATGAATTATATCATAAAGAGTAATAACCAATATGAATTCTATAGAAATATCACAAATAAAATTAGATGTAATTGTGAAGTTTTCATATTAAATCAAAAAAGAAACGTGATTCTGCATGTTTGAAGTTTTGAAGACTATTTTCTTCTTATGCCAGAAAATAAATATTAAAATAACATCAACATCTCAGATACAACATAAAAACTCCATCTTTCTTATTGTCATTTTTGCAAGAAAATAAGTTAGAACATCAGTCCCTTCTATATAACTTCATCCTTTCATTGACAAGGCCAGTTGTAAAGTAATACGGCGAAGCAAATATTTTGCTGAAAATCAATTTAACTTTTGTCAAGTTATTATATAACATCTTCAGAGCATGCGATTATTTACTGCATTCCTTTTTGGCTATTTATTGGAATTCTGAAGACTGCTAACAAAATAAAAATAAACATTAAAATATTTTGGCAGCTTTTTGTGTTTAAATTTCCCTTTACTTGGATAGCAAAAAATGAAACTAATGAGAAATTTATATTAAACTTGAAAAAAATATTATCTAAATACAATCCGTTATATTGGAGATAATAACTAACAAATAAAAATTTTAAACATAAAACTGAGTCAGGAGCTCAATTTATAGTGGGCAGATAAAATTAGGCGATCCAAGTCGTGCACATAAAATTAGGCGTTTCTGAAAATGTCAGGCATCCTAACTGTATGCAGACCAGAAGATTTCATATGCAATTTTTTGTTGACCTTCAATTAAAATAAATTAAATAATTTAAATATTTGCTGAAGCATTAAGACCATTAATTTTTTATGCTACAGAAACTATTTCTAAAATATTTTTAATAAAGAGGGCAGAAAAACAATATATATTTTCTTTTTTCTAATCTATACTAATTAAAATCAAAGTTAAAATGTCAAATAAAAATTAATAAAATCATTTGGCGAAAGACATAAATGAATAATAAAGTTCAATTTGTTGATGAAACCCTAGGTTTAAAAAGATTAAACAAAGAAGTATTGTGGAAAGAAATGAAATGCACCTGACATATTGCAAAAGTTAAAATTTCAAAATATGAGAATAATTTCTTGGTGCAGTTATTTTCTATAAAAATTAATATATTTCATGTGAAGATAAAATTATTTAAAAACAATTTTTAAGCAAATTATTGTTGTGCTAAAAAATGGGAATAAGTGAAATTTATGAGGAGGGGAGTTAATATCGACTAAAAGTCAAATTTGCAATGCAGGTGGGAGTGCTTGAGGCTTGAAAGTAGTAACAGTAAATTTATGAAAAACTTAAATTTAAAATTAATTTAGCATTATAAATATTATTTTCAACTTAAGCTCAGTTGCACTTTGTCTATTTATGTAATGTAAAATTTGGTATATAGTTTAATAATGTAAATAATGATATTAAAGTAATAACATGCTTTAAAATAACTAATTTGAAATTGCTTTATAATAATTGTTAAATTAATGGAAAATTTTTAGTTGCTCAAGTCATTTCGTTTTTAGAGATTTTTTTTTTTTTTTACGTCACGTAAGTTGAAAAAGCCGTAAACAAAGGATACATTTCACATCAAAAAAATTGTGTAATGAGGAAGTTTCAGCTTATCACACTAGTCGGCACTGCTTCACATTTTCTTCGTCATCCATTTTGTAGTAGGCGTATGAAAACTTGTACCAAGGGAAACAACGCCCAAACTGAAGAGCAGATCGAGTTTTTCGTGTGTCGTTATCAGCAACGCGGATAGACGAATTAGGAAGTTTGAATCTAAGTAAGCCTTTCATGATTTTTTAAATATATTAATTATATTATTTTTTCTAATAGATTCAAAAAGAGTGCTTTGATTAAGACGAATATGTAATTAAAATATTTTTTTCTAAAGTTTGAATAGATAATGAATGCATTATTCCTTTCAGTGAATGCGAAATTATATTTCAAGTGATAGTAACTTTTTATTAGGAATTAAAAGAAAATAAACTTACTATTTATATGAAACAGATATAATTTAGCTATCAATAATTCTACTATAAAAATTATTATACATGACTTTCATTTAATTTAAAAACTCTGTAGCATTCTATAAATGAATCTATTATTATTTTGGACTGAAAAGTAAATACAACTTTGGTTCTTAATAATCTCTGATAATTTAATGTACGAAATATTCTCACCTAGTAAAAAAATAATTAAAAATAAGTAAAGAAACACAAAGTTGGAAGGCTAATTTTATGGAACCGTTACTGTAATCTCACGCGCGTTTTTTCTTTACATATTGAGCTTCTGTTAAATTAAAATAAAAACAAATACTTGAATAGTTTATCCTCAGCATTTTCACTTTATTATTATTAATGAGATTTAATTCTCATTTTAAAATTTCTTTGGAAGGTCTTTAATTATAGGAAGCTAAAAAATAAATATGTCTATATTGAAATAAACGTATACTTTCAACGAATACATAAGCATATTCTTGCTTTCAGTTGTAAATTAATTTGGTTTTCAGTTATAATTTTATTTCTTGAAATATACAAGATCAATTTTGAAATTTTGTTTCTTAAGTGTGATTTATAATATTATAGTACAAAAAGAAAAAAAAAAACGATGTTTGGTTGATTCTTCTCGTTATTTTCATAATTTTTTAAAAGTTATTTAACAACCGTGAACGGTTCCTAACCCAACAGGCTACGAGTGCTCAACAATGTCCCGTAATAGAAATAATCCAAAATTGGAGTTACTATTTTTAAAATTATTCAAATAAGTTGTTAGTAGCATTAAAACTTAATGCCACCGTATGCCAAATGTCAAATTTATAAGATAAAACAAAATTCGTAGAAAGAGATACCCCTACGAGTATAAAAAAAAAAAAAAAAAAAAAAAAAAAAGGAATGAAAAAATTACAAGAATGTCAACTAAATGAAATTATTTTTGTTTATGAGAATCCATACGTCATAATTTTGTGTTTAGCATTTTCTATCCAATACATATTTTCTAACCGCTAAAATTTAATGGAATAATAAACAGCGCTTACGATAAGTTATTGCACCAATACTCTATTATAGACGAATGAAAACATTAATCGCAAATTGAGATCTTGCTCAAAATAACGCCCACTAGGCAGCAGCAATTATAATCACTACTTAATATTTTATCATTATTATTTTTTAGAAAATCTAACAATGATGAGCAGCTGGAATTTCCTCGTTATCGCCTTGGCGACCGTTGCTTTTATTCCGTTCCTCGACGCTCTCAAATGCATACAGTGCGACAGTCAGCCGAACAATGATCACTGCAAAACCAGTCTGCCAGAAGCAATGGAATGTCCTATGTCATTGGGTAACTACTGTTTCAAACAGGAGAAATATGACAGAAATGGTGGTCTCGTAATGGTAAGACGTTTCTGCAACGTCCTAGCATCCAACAAAAATGGCTGTGAAGATACGCCAGTCAAAAGTTGCGAGTATTCATGCAATACGGACGGATGCAACTCTGTGGCCGGACTAGTAGCTACCAGAGCCGCTTATCTCGTCGCTCTCCTTCCCTTAATGTTCTATATCCTTTCACGTTAATATATTGCAAGGGCAAATGGACACACATTTTTTTAAAAATAAAAATGTACTAATTAATATTTTTTATATACAGAGACTATTTATTACACGTGAAAATAACACTTTTTTATACATGGAATAGATATTAAGATTTATATTTTGTGTTTGATACTTTTGTGTAAAAAAAATTAACAACTTTTATTAATCTGTGAGTTTTAAGTTATCATACCATTTAAAAGCTGTATATTAATCTTGAGAAAAATAATAAAGGAATTTCCTTTAATTCAAGAAAGTTTTTATTATTTTAGTTATCTTAACAAGGTTTCTAATATAGAAAATAACCGAAACGAAGCAAATTTTATTATATTTCCATTTTTAAACAAAATATATTTTATAATCTTTAGATAACTATCTAGAAGTTGAGAAAATTTTTAGTTTGTCCCTATATAATGTATTAAATTCAATCTATCTACTGATTCCTGATCGTGACATTTTTTTTAAAACAAAATGATGAGCATCAGTGGAGTTGCCTCATGTAGACCGGTTTTTAAAGAATTGGTAACTTTTAACATCAAATCGATTAAAATCGGGAATCGTGAACCTGTTGCATTTCATGTTTATTTAAAAAAATACCTTTGTTTATAGAATTTATCTTTTAAATAATTAGTGATAAAAAATATCAAAAAAATTTTAACATACAACTGAAATACATTAAAAATTCATTAAAAATTTTTTTAAAATAATACATTGAGTATTGAAAGCATTTATTATATGAATTACTGCTTTTAGGTGGGTCTTTCGTAAATGATTCATTAACTATTTTTTTCGTAATAAGTTATTTACTTTTTTATTTTATTATACAGAGTGAGTCAAAAGTCGCAGTACACCCTGTTTTTTCGAAAACCTTGCAAGAATTGGGAAATATGAATATTCTAGTAAGGTAAGGGTGAGGTGGTCTATCTTTTACGGTATGTACCGAACATGGCCGCCATGAAATCGGCCATCTTGAATCTAAGTAAAGTTTTTTAAATGGAAAGGGGATCGTGTGATATATCAAATAACATCAGCAGTTTCTGACAATTTCATTCCTGTAAACAGATTTGAAGTAGCAGTTAAGGTTCAAAAGTCCCTTTTGGTCAAGACACATTTGAAGGCGCTGAATCCAATCGTCATGCACTCGCAGAAGGACTTCCGCAGAAATGCTGACACACGCTTCTTCAATCAGTTGCTGGAGATGGTGTCTGATTCTGATTTTCTCTGCATATACGAGTTGCTTTAAATGACCCCACAGATAAAAGTCAAGTGGTGTGAGATCAGGTGATCTGGGTGGCCATTCCACAGCATCACGTCGGTCAATCCAATACGAGGAAATTGCACATCTAACCACTGATGAACATCTGCACCTTTGTGTGGTGGAGCCCCATCCTGTTGAAAGTAAGAAGGAGAGCTGCCATCTTCATTCAGAAGTGAGGGAAACACCACTTCTTGCAGCATTTCCAGGTAGGTTAAGCATTTAGGGTGTGGTCAATGAAAATAGGCCCAATTACACGTGTATCCCATATTCCACACCAAACCATAACCTTTACGTCACCAACTGCCTTGGAAGGTTCCATCCAGTGTGAATTGGACCCATTTTCATTGACCACACCATACCTGTGGTTGTGACGGCTGACTTCACCACTGACATAAAAGTTTACCTCATCACTAAACAAGTTATCTTTTGCAAAAGACGGATATTGTCGATGTTGCTCTAGGGCCCACGTGCAAACCTGCATACGTCTGCCTGCGTCATCCTCTGCTAGGTGCTGGAGTATCTGAATCTTGAATGGATCCATTGATGAGCATGAAGGATTCGTACGATCGATGACTGGCTGATTCCACATTCTGCTGACAAACGTCGTGTGCTGCGTTGTGGGCTCTTGACGAAGGACGCTAAAAACCAATGTTGAAGTTGTCTCGTCAGTAGCATTTATTGGACGGCCACTCCGTGCCCTGTCAGCCACAGTCCCAATTTCTCGGAATTTCTTAATTAAGCACCTGTCAGTGCTGTGTGAAATTGGAGGTCTTTCTGGGTGCCGGTTGTTAAAATCTGCAGCTATGACACGGAAACTTGTTCTCCAGACATGAAAATGATCTCAATTCTCTCCTCCGTGTTCAAAGCCATCTTCAGTTACCTGCTACAAAATGAAACAAAATGTGTTGTGACTTTTGAACCATAACTGCTACTTCAAATCTGTTAACAGGAATGAAATTGTCAGAAAATGCTGATGTTATTTGATATATCACACGACCCCCTTTCCATTTAAAAAAATTGACTTAGATTCTAGATGGCCGATTTCAAGATGGCGGACATGTTCGGCACATACCGTAAAAGATAGACCACCTCACCCATACCTTACTGGAATATTCAGATTTCCCAATTCATGCAAGGTTTTCGTAAAAACAGGGTGTATTGCGACTTTGACTCACCCAGTAGTAACTTAGATTTTTAATAATTGGGATTTATTAATATTTCTGAAATTGTAAATGAATTCAATATTTAACATGGTATTATTTTATAACAACTATCTTAAAATGTGTGCTGATTTTTTCGAATTTTTTTATCACTGTAATTTTTTTTATTATTAATTATTCACAATATATAATATTTACAATTTATGAAATCAGATGTAATTATTTGAGAAAATTAAATATTCCCGCTTCCGATTCTTCCAGTTTAATAGAAGGTTGGTTATTTTCAAATGTTTCTTATAGCATTTGTGCGTAGGAAACTTTAACAAACGAAGCAAACAATTTTTATAGGTGTTGTTCTAACATGTAAGCCGCATTCAAAAAAAGCCTCCAAAGAATTAAATAAATATGCTTATTTTATAGTTAAATTTTTTATGTGCTGTAGCAACAGTTAATTGGCGAGTAATGTTAACGAAAGCCACATGAGATGATGTATTTGAAAGTGTAATGCATCTGTGACTATGTTAGCCGATGACATCATTGCTTAGAAGTTTTCTCTTATGCTCTCGGTTTTGGTCAAATGGGTTTGGCCTAAATGCAGACGCCAACGCTGCCTGGAAATGGTGCCAGACTTATTCCAGCAGGTGGCAATGGTAGGAGGTTCATTCCTATTATAAATGCGACTAGAATTTTTTTTTATCCGAATATCACACATATAATCATTTATTAAAAATACGTTAACGCTCATTGCTTTGAAATTGTAAATTAAAAGTATACCTTGCAATTTTTTTTGTTATGTATCCAAATGCTTAAATATACATTAGGAATGTTTTCTTATGAATATGTAGAATCTTACAATGTTGTTCATTCGTGAAGGACAGTTTTTTTTTAAATTAAAAATAAAATAGAAAAGCGTGAATCATGAATTAAGGTCTGGCAATTTTATTAAGATATTTTAATGAATTTGAGCAAACCAAAGTTGCTTGTTTAGCTCATCCAATAAGAATTTTTTTCCTTCGTCAAAATATCACTAAGTCAATTGCATCTTTAAAGTTGAAGTTAAGACACTGTTTTCTCAGTCGAAAGGTAAGGTTTTTTGCCCTTGGCATTCGTGAGTTGCAATTGAAATGATTTTTTTCCTCGTCCGAATTTTTTTTTTGTGTGTGTTAGTCATATAGCAATAAAAACTATGTTCCACTTCATAACGAGAAATGGAAAATGTCGGAGAAATATGATTATATTTATCAATTCAACTTATTCATTGAGACTATAGAAGTATAAACGAATTCGTAAATAAATGGAATTTAAATTTAATAATACTATACATTGCGGGTTTTTTTTAATAAGTTATCCTTCACAATTTTTATTATATATAAAATTGAAATTAATAATGCTACTATTAATGCAGAGTGCCTCCTAAAAGAAGAATAAAATGACTGATATTAAATATACCATTTCCCTTTGTTACAGGATCCTTTCAATGTCTATGTCTACTAATTAAAATCGCTTTCCAACATTATATATCAAAAATATTTTTCCTCGTAGTAATTTAAGGTTATTATTCCTCTACGTAACTCAAAAGATAAGAAGAAAAAACTTTTCAATTCTATAATTCAGTAAATGAAAATTAGTAGGTGCAGACATAATAAGGTGCTTTCCAAAAATTCACTATCTAAACGCAATAGAAAATTCTGCACATATAATTGAACGATGATATGAGACATTTCTATTCTTGCAGAGTAGTACAACATTTCAATAAGGACGATTTTGTTTTTATTTTTAGATGATTTTAAATCGGGCGAGATCTTTTGTTTTATGCTTCATGGTTTTATTTATCTATTTTTCATTGCACTGGGGAATATGAAACCGACTACGTAAACATTCAGTACCTATTCCATTGCAAAGCTTACACATAGTTCATTTTATGACTATTTATTTAAAATTTATTTCTTGCAACAACAAAAATATTTGCCATTAAATGTAATATTCATTCAAGTTATTCGATATTCCCGAAGTTTTCTGTGAGTTTTGTTTATAACTTGGGGAAGATGCAGTATTTTCATATTTGAAGAACTTCGAAATAACAAATAAGATGAAAAGTTTCTAGTTTTAATATTTATAAGAATAAAAAGCTGTAAGCCTATCTATATATTCAAACAGGCACAGGAATTGCATTTGTCTATTTCAAATTATCCATTAATATCGTTTAAAAAATATGTCCAATATGTACACACACGGCCGGACTAGTACCTTTAGGGGCCCTAAGCACTGCTCACCTTCCTCAGTATAAATCCTGTTTTTCTGAGGATTCGGGGGCCCTTATTCATATGGTTAGTCTAACGGGGCCCTAAGCACTTGCTTAGTCTGCTTATGAATTAAACCTGCGCTGTGTACAATGTAACGCCCCCAGGCGAGACGAGCGGCGTCACAACGGGGATTGGGCATTCTTGCCATCGTGACCATTCGGATAACGTATTAACATTAGAAATTCAAATCCAATATGGAGACCAACAACCCCTTCGTGAGAGGTCACCTTTATTTAATAAATTTCCCACAGAAAACTTATTTAAACTAAACTAAAATATCAGAAGATAGCTATCGTCTTTAAAAACATATTAATCAAAACAACAATTAACGGGAATAGCAAACAAGAATAAGTTTACCGCCAAAGCGGATAAAAGGAGCACATTTTCGAGTTATAGCATCATACATTGATTCACAGAATTAACCTACATTTTAAAACATTTTAGAGAAAATATATAAATATGAAAACTAAATTGTAATTTACTGTTTAAGTAAACTAATGTAATGAGAGAGATGTTATACGAACAAACTTGAAGAACTGAAAAGTTAAATGGAGAGTGAAATTATTCTTTATATACTTGAACAAATAAAAATTCTTTAATTTGTAAGCATTCCCACATAATGTTAAACGAAGTGAGCCTCAATTGCTGAAGTTGTGATGTAAGCATCTATTATTTTTTCATATTCTATTACAGACTATGAAGCAAGCGATTAGCTACTAGCAATTAGCAATTTGTCTCACAGTAATTAGTTTTGGATACTATTAGGCCTAACAGCAATATGCTCATGATACCAATAAGCTATGGATAACAATAGGGCTAACAACTCGTAAGGAGTTGGTTGATATTTTTTTCATGGAATATCTTAGCATTGAAAGTTTCCAAGGGTAACATATAGTACCATTAAAACATATGCTACTAAACAATTCCGACTACCATCAATTACTCGCTATATTCACTCATGACACGTTGTTACTAGTTGTTTGATATATTACATGCCATAGCTTAGCATTGAAAGTTCCAACAGTAACATACCTGCCATATCTTAGCACTGAAAGTTCCAACGGTACCACATGGCACCACTGGAACACGAACCACTAGACCAATGTCTACTATCACTAGCCCTTGTGGACAAGAGGTTTTGTGTCTTTATTATATCACCAGATACCCTTATACTGTATATTTATTCATGACACATCATGACAATTTGTTTGATATATTACATTCTATATCTGGTTATTGGAAATTTTTAAGGAGGTATCATAATGGTACCATTAGAGCATGTGCTACTGTGCCTATTCTGGCTATCTCACCTTCGAACTTGTTCGTGCTCTGTCCCATATTAATTAGTGTGAAAATGTTAATTAGTTTTAAGTTACTGTAATAAATAATAACCTCCCAACGAATAATAAAATTCTTTTGGTTCAGAGAATACAAACCTCCCCCTTCAATAATCGTCAATCACGTCCATTCTGAGGAATAGGATACTACTGTGGATAACGACATCTTAATAAAAAGCAAAAACCTCTTGTCCACAAAATATTTTTAATCAAGCGTATACGTATTTCGATCTTTTGAGATCATTATTCAACGGAATATAGGGAAAAATACGCAAAACAGCCATTGTTGATCCTCTCCACCGACCAATCAACGAACAAGATGACCGGCCAGTGAGAGAGTCAACCCTAACACATTTAACAAAGAACTAATCGCCTCGATCCAAGAGCAATACAAAATAAAAAACCTCACACAATATTAAATTCGTATAGATTAAAAAATAAAAGTTATACAATTCTACAAATTTAATAAAAGAAAAACGTTTTACAATAATAAATCCGGATAGAATCAAAACTTTACAGTACTAAAACTCTTGAATAGCAATACAAAAAATACACAACTAGTGAATCTTATACAATTCTGTAAATTATACAAATAGCAATTGGAAAGTAACACAAATAGTAATTGGATAGTAACACAAATAGCAACTGGAAAGTAACACAAATAGCAATTCAAAATTTATACAAATAATCAAACCACAGGAGAAAATTATACAAAACTTACAAAATGTGGGGGAGTTTTAATAAGGTTGAATCGCCTAGGAGACCGGAATCGTTGTTCAACAACTGTTCCGGCTTCTTCTTTCCTACTTCTAGTATCTCGTAGGCATCTAAAAGAAGTTTATTTTTTACCGGTTTAAGTAGGCGGCAATCCTTCTGCAATACCGCGTGGCCCGTGTCCAACATGGACCTCGAACTGATGATGAAAGTTGGGTTGGGAAATAATTGGCGGGTTAGTGAGAAAACCTTTGATCTGATCGAACGACTTCTGGCATTCCGAAGTCCATTCCCACTTTGTCCCTGTGTGCTAAATGCCTCAGGGGATAATTCAGTCGCTAAGCCGGGAGAAGAAGGACTTAAAAAACTGAGATCATTCCATGAAGCGCTTGATTTCATGGGCGTTAAGAGGCAGCGGATAACCCAGCATGGGTTGTAGGTTCTTCAGCGACAGTTTCTGTCCGGTCTCGTTGACGCAGTAACCTAGAAATTCGACGTTTTTTGGCAAGAAGCGTGACGTGTCGAAGTTAATCCTTAGATTGAATTGGGTTATATGGTCGAATACCAGGTTGAGGATCTTGTCGTGTGAAGCGAGGTCTGAAGTTCCCACGATGAAATCATTCATGTAATGGAAACTCCATGGTTCGATCGTGGGGTCCAAAACACGATCGATTACGGACTGAAACACTTGGGCCCCATTCTTGATGCCGAAGGGAACCACGTTGAAGGCATAAGTACGCATGCCGGGCAGCATAAATGTAGTCTTTTCACGAGATGTCGGGTCTAGAGGAATCTGCCAAAACGCCGCCTTTAGATCAAGCACGGAGAATACACGGAAGAATGATAACTTATGCAGGATCTGGTCGATCGGTAGCGGGTAATAGTTCCTGGCTTTTGTAAGGTCGTTTAACTTCCTTGCATCAAGAACAAAGCGATAGGTACTCTTTGGCGTCGTGTTTCTCAATTAAGAAATATGGGAGGGGCCATGGGCTTTCAATACGTGATATTACTTTATGCATCTCCATGTTGGTGCTGATTTTCCTCAAGGCTTGTTGCTTTAGGGGGGACAGGTGATAAGGTTTAAACTTGACGGGAGGATGATCTGCTGTGTTGAAGTGGTGACAATAGCCGGGAATTTGCTCCATCTTAATTCTTGCTTGGGCGATGTTTTGCAACAAGGTGTTGCTCAGGTTCTACTCAGAGTCTGCACAGGGATGTCAGTCGATGTGAGTTATGTTATCGACGTTGACCAGTAACTGTGCTCGGAGTTCCCTAAATAGGTCAAGCCCCAAGATAGCTTTATAAGGCAGATGATCCATAATCCAAAATAGACTTCTTTTAGGTACCATTAGGGCACGTGCTACTAAACCAATAACCAATATCATTATTTATTCGTTATATTCACTCATGGCACGTTGTTTCGAGTTGTTTGATATATTACATGCCATATCTTAGCATTGAAAGTTCCATTTGGTACCATTAAAACACGTACTACTAAACATTTCACATCAACATTATTTACGCGTTATATTCATTCATGAGACATCCTTGCACGTACACGTGCCATTAGACCAATACCTGCTATCACTAGTTACTCTTATATATTCATTCATGATATGGTGTGGCGATTTGTTTGATATATTACATGCCATATCAGGTTATAGGAAGTTTTTAAGGGGGTTTCATAATGGTATCATTAAAGCACGTGCCATTATAGTACGTACTTATTCCGGCTACTCACGTTAGGTTAGGTTAAGTTAGGTTAGGTGAAAACAGAGTGTGAAAAAGTTATTTCGTTTTCAAGTTATCGTAATAAATGCTAAGCTCCCTAGGAATAAAAAAATTCTCTTGATTTAGAGACCGATATGCCCTTTCAATAATCGTCAAACACGTGCATCCTGCACGCGAACCATCTCATTAACGTTTAGAGCACGCGCAGAGCCGAACCCATGTATGTTCTCAACACGCGTTTTCCCGAATGCGAGGATAATTCGTGTCTTCCAGCAATTCAATACACGCACTCTTTCTATTGCAACGCAATGAATTGTGGGATTGTCTACAGACGGACGGACGGACGGACAGCTGGACAAACCGATCACATAAGCACATTTCTATATATAGAAAATATGCTAAAAACCCTAGGCGAGACGAGCGGCGTCACTACGTGGGTTAAGCATTCTTGGTTGGTTGGTTGGTTGGTTGATTAGAATTTTTGGCGTGGACTACTAAGGTCATTTTGCGCCTTTTACGCAAGTTATATCTGTACGCAGCCCGGGACATACACAAACATCCATGCCCACGGCGGGATTCGAACCCACAACTAGGCGGACTCGAGAACTAGAAAGCCTACGTCCTAGCCCTCTCGGCCACCTGGGATTCTTGCCCTCGTGACTATTCGGATAGCGTATTAACAATAGAAATTCAAATCCAAGAAAGAGACCCACAACTTCTTTGTGAAAGGTCACCTTTATTTAATAAACCTACCGGCGGGGAAGTAATTTAAACTAAACTAAAATATCAGAAGATAACTACCGTCTTTAATGTCATATTAAACAAAACAAAAATTAACGAAAATAGCAAAATCAATCGAAGTATGTTTCACTCCACTATGGCTGGGTATAGTAATCTCGCTTGTACTTAAAATAGAGTTCTCAAAATATAACAATCAATATACCAACTCAGACATCGCAACAACATTATAAGTGCAGAAGAGGATGACCCACACGAAGAAAACAGAAGCCACTGAGATAGGGCTTCGCCAAAAGTTCTGCATTCACAATTTTAAGAGGGTCAACCGAAGGCCGGTTAACTGGATCCTGGCGTTTGGTTTGTTTGTCTTACTAAGGTTTTGTTATCATCTTAACAAAACATCTTCTTAACATTGCATATCTAAGGTGATGGCCAGGCCACCCAAATTAAGATTGCCCCAATTCATGATCGGAGATGCGCATATTCTGTATCAAAGTTCTTAGGGCAGGGGCTTAACACTCGAACTTACAAGGTAAGAGTGGGACAGGGGCTGGCAAGAGGGGCTCGACTGTGGTATCGGGAAAGGAAGGAGGGGAGTTAGTAAGGGAAGGGCTCCCCACCCGTTATCTCTGCGTTCTATGCGACGCCTGTTTTTCGACCATGGGCAGTAGCTTCGTCGTGGTCCCAGCAGACGGGCGTGGCACATCACAAATTTGGTGGTCCTCGGGCACTGTGGTCTGAACATCTCAATGGATCCAACCGTTTCTCGTCCGTGGCAGGATGTCGTCGATCTCGAAGACGGGAACGAATCTCGGAAAGATGAAGCGCAGCCGGATCGGACGTTTTCCGAGGCAGATTTCATGGAAGGGTGCAGGCACCTTCGTCGTTGGGCCGGGCGCTCATTATGTCGCGGGGTGAACAGCTAGTAGGGAGTCGAGGCGCAATTCTGCGGTTCCTACTGGTCATTTCGGTCCGTATTAGGGAAAAACATTGTCCATGCCAGAAACGCCAGAATTTATGGCGAATCTTTTATTTGGTTTCTTTCTCGACCGAGGCCGCTCGAGGGTCTTTGGCATATTTGCAAAATCGCTTAATAACACGGTTCAATGCCCCCAGGACGATGTAAACAACGTTCGTTACACAGCTTGTCGCACAGCAATTGGAATTGAAGGCAAAACAGTTTTCGCCTCGTCCAAGTCCAACAATCCGCCTAGCTAAAAAGACGTTTCGCAATCTGTTTCGCAAAAAAGTTTTTGTCCCCCCCCCCTTTTTATTCTCCTCAAGAGCTTACATGTTCCAATCTTCTTTTCCATGTTCCAGTCTACAAAATCTGAAGCTAATAGACTATCTACAAGCGCTTTCTCTCTTAGTCTTTTCATTCTCTCTCCTGTCGTCAGCGCAACAACCAGCGTTTGACTAATACATAAGCATAGGGGCCCCAAAAATAGTAATGATATACTTATTCCGTTGAATAGGGGCCCCAAAAATAGTAATGATATACTTAGTTATTCTGAGGAAGGGAGCCCCCACAATGTGCAGTGATTAGGGCCTCTAAAAGTACGGTATTAGTCCAGCCCTAGCAACAACAACAACTCGATGCCAGCGTCCTTCGTTTTACAAGAATGTCTGCTCACCACGGTACAACGACGAATTAAAAGTTCAGTGTTGATCAAGCATTTTAATCATGTCTATTCATTAAGCTCAGTAACACTGTTAACAGTTGGCTTAATCTGAAAACGGGCGTTTTGTTGAGCTCCAAAAAATACAGACTACAAAAAAAGAAATTTTATCAGTTTTTTTTAAGGGACTTTTTAACATATGAGTTGCAACATTTTTGGAATACTGCAGATAATTTGGAATAATCGGGTTTCTAAATTACTTTAAGCGCAATCTGTGTTATTTCGCTATAAATCATATGTCACATGACTTACAATGTTGATGAGTACTGAAAGCAGCACGCCATTTTGATATTTCCGCTGCAAGCCACACGTGTGCGAAACGTCGTAATTCGCAATTTTTTTTGGTAAGCATGCTATGTAAGATGGGTTTGGGAGAGATGGCAACATGGGGGAGATGCCCGTAACATGTTATTTTCAAAACCAATCACCAAATTTCGCTACTGGCTATTGCATTTTGCTGCCTCAACAAAGTAACAAAAACTGAGGAAACAACAGGTTTCGCCAGCGGTTTTTCAAGCCAAAAGAACGGTTTTATTTCTGGTAAGTAGCTTGTGCGCATCTAAATCTTTGTCAACGAAACATTTAAAAGCTTATGTCATAGATGAAACGTTAAAATAATTTATGAAAATTGTTATATATCTAATCTCCCTTTCTTAACGAAGATTTAGGTGTGGCGTTTCAACCATGTTGCTTTTTTTTTAATGTTTAACATGGTGGGTATCTCCCCCACAAAGTAAGGAGAGATGCCCCTGTTTATATTGTGGGACTCTTGCCCCCTTCCAAATGAGCATTTTATATGCACATCATAAAGATAGATAGATATAGATGTATACATGAAGCAATATAAAGCAATCTGAATAGCAAATTGTTAAAATTTTCATTAAAAATTGAATATCAAAAATTTAAATTAGTTTAAAAAACTGTTTAAGAAACTTTTTTTTATATGTATATCAATTGATTTTTAGGATTTAAGATCTGTTTTTAGCATATGTTTACAACAACTAAAGCTGAATTTGTACAAACATTATTTTTTATAAAGACTAAAAATTTTAATATCCTTCACATTCTGCAGACTGCCATGCCCACTAATCTCTATAACAACCGCAAATAGAGATCAGTGGCCATGCCTCGCAAATACTGACGCAAACCAAATGCAAGTCCTAGAGGAGAGTGGTCGGAGAGTCAACTTCACGGTGTCATTAAAGAAATGTGGTTCATCATCACCGGCTGCTTCATCCACCACACTGCTGCATCTTCTGGAGTAAGCTTAGGCTAAGAGCCACCTTCAGCAGGGACTATACAGCTTGCCAGCCAGGCTTAACCTCAAAGCCTTTCAGGACAGGAACAACACACTCCATCTAGGCATTTGCATGAGGTGCATCCTGTTCCAAAACTGGATGAACCGCAGCCTCATGCAAGGTGACAGTTGGCGGCAGTTCTGACTTCAGAGGAAAACAAGAATAAAAGGAAAATGTCCAGCCAAGTGACAACCTCAAAAAAATGCAAAAAATCATACGGCAAAAAGGAAAAATCAAAGTCTTTCATCAAATGGTAACAACTGCATTGAATGTCTTGAAAACTATTATGACACTACAGAAACTGTTGACTGGATAAAGTGCATTACATGCCAGAAATGGTTGCATGAATCGTGCACCATGCATGGACAACAATGTAACATGTGTGGACGCGAAATCAGGCGGAAAAAATACAAGAAAAGAACAGGAAAAAATAACATGTTCATTGGGGCAACTCTCCCACATTGTATGGGACACATGCCAATTTACATGTGTAAGAAAATTTTTTTTCAATAAAAAAATTTCATTCACTCTTAGAGTAATTTTTTTATGTAGTGGATAAAAATGTAAATCAACACAAAAAATTTTCATTTCATTGCAGCTAGTGTGTGATTTAGATAATTTTTTCAACGAAAACGTTGCCATCTCTCCTAAAACCACCTTAACATCTTTTATATACGAGGTCTGGCTAATAAATAACGAGAGTGCGCGCGCAGAAGACGTCGTAGAGGGGTAGGAGCGGAAACGAATGCAGCCTGGGATAACCGGAAGTGTCTACTATTCCAGTACGAAAACACGTTTTTATCGCTATAATAGTATTTTCTCTATAGAGGTTAGAAACGAACGTGATTTGTTCTCGTGCCGATAACAATGTGTGACGAAAAACACGAGCAACGGATCAATGTGAAATTTCTCGTTAAATTAAAAAACAAATCCGACCGAGTGCTATAAGCTGTTGAAAGAGGCCTATGGTGAGAATTCTCTATCTCGTGCGCGTGTTTTCGAATGGCATAAACGGTTTTCTGAAGGCCGAGACAGCACCGAAGATGACCAACGTCCAGGTCGACCTGTCTCTGTTTCAACTCCGCAAACAATGACCAAAATCAATGAAATTGTGCGCGGAGTTCGTCGTATGAGCATTCGGATGATTGCTGAGACTGTAAACGCCAATAAAGAAACTGTCAGAACAATTTTACATGACGAGTTGAACATGAAGAAAGTTTGTGCGAAGTTGTTCCCAAAAAATTTGACCCCTGACCAAAAGCTCGCCCGTCAACAGATCTGCTCAGAGTTTCTTGAGAGGTTAGATGAAGAGCCTGAATTGATGGAAAACATCATCACTTGCGATGAAACATGGATATTCCAATACGATGTTGAAACTAAGCGGCAATCCATGCACTGGAAAACTCCTGCATCACCAAGAATGAAAAAAGCAAGGACGTCGAGATCAAAATTTAAAGCCATGCTGATCGTTTTTTTCGACATTAACGGTATCGTGATGACTGAATGGGTTCCACAGGGTCAAACTGTAAATCAAACTTACTATTTGAAAGTTTTGGCAACACTGCGAGAGCGAGTTCGTAAGAAACGGCCGGAGTTGTGGAAAAACAAGTCTTGAATCTTGCACCAGGACAATGCACCTGCCCATAACGCTCTGTCTGTGAAACGTTATTTAGCCGCTAAAGGCACTCCAGTGCTCGAACACGCGCCGTACTCGCCTGATTTAGCACCCTGTGACTTTTTCCTGTTCCCGAAAATCAAGTCTGCCTTAAAAGGAACCCGGTTCGAGTCGATGGAAGAGGTGAAACGAAAACCGGCGGAGCTCCTAAATGCTCTTACAAAAGAAGACTTCCAGCATTGCTTTAACCAATGGAAAAAACGAATGAAACGATGTGTGCCGAGGGGAGGGGAGTACATTGAAGGAGAGCATTCGATTGTAGAATAATTTTTAAAATAAAACTCTTTTTCATAAGCAGTCTCGTTATTTAATAGCCAGACCTCGTAATGGTTTAAAAGATTTAATGATCCTATTAGTTTATGGTTTTGATTTGATTTTATGAATATTTCTAGAATTAAAAATTCGACATAGAGTTCTAGTTTAGGACGCCTTGTCACTAATTTGAAATACGCATTGTGAACATAATTTAGAATATGAGAAATTAGGCTACAATCTTTACTGATGAAGATATCATATGTTTTTTCTGTGATGGAACATACAGTGATAATAACAGAGGAGAAGAATGGGTACAGTGCTTAATGTACCCATGTATAATGTGGGTTCACTGCGCTTGTGGTGGCTATGAATCTGGTGTGTATATCTGCAATAATTAGATTCTAAGAACTATTATTCAGATTAACTCTAATTTGTGATTTCTGCCACTGATTACAAAGTAATTTTGTTAAATTTTATATTTAATTTTAATGATTACACCATTTTTGTATTATAAGATAAAAGAAAAATAAATATAAATTTTAGTTTGTAAAAAGAAATGTAAGCATTTAATCTAAGAAAAAAAAAAGGCGAATATAATTTGGAATGCCATATTTCAAATTACATGAAGCCTAAGCAAAAACACGCTTTTGGCGATTTTTCGTTTGATTCTAATTTTGAGAATGTTGTTATTTTTTGTTTTGTTCAATTGTTTATATTATTAAAGTTTATTGATTTTCCAATAACTTCATGAATGTATTTTTTGTTGAGTCAACTCGCTTCCTTTTCCACTTATTCTTAAAAACAAACTGGTATTCCAGATATGCTGCACTTCGTCTATATGTTTATTTATAGTCTTAATAGAGTATTTTGCAAATCATCTCTCAAACCATGGGTTACAAAATCATTCAAGAAAAAATAAATATCATGTACTTGATCGTTGTTAAATCATAATGAAGCAATCTAATTAAAACATAAAAGAGAAGAATTCAGTTTTTATATTTCAAAACTAATTTTTTCCTTTTGGTTATGAAAGAGAAATGCTGTACTGAAGACAATAAATGTTTATAGCCTATTTTTAAAGTCTAACTCCTCCTCCCCTTTTCTTAAGAAGGCAGTCGTTCTGAAGGGAAAGAGGTTTCTTCTTTTGTTTAAGTAAAAAGACTCTCTGACCCACAAATATAAGAAGCTTAGAAAATTCACTGAATCAAAAATCTAGAATAAAATTGTGTGAAATTAAAAATGTCTTTATTATATTTTCAAAGATGTTCCAACAGGTTATGCTTCCTGATTATTTATACACTAAATTCCAATAATTAAAAAAAAATCTAGGAAAAAATTCTTGCTGATATAATTTTAAGTAAAAAACATAATAATCACTAAATCATAAAGGACGATCTTGGAAACGCATGATCTATTAGTGAAGTAAAAATATGTTTAAAATTTCAATTAATTAATTTGTTCAAGTTTTAATAATTTCTTTGTAGAAATAAAAATAAAAAATTAAAGAAAATGTAGAAAATATTGGTGCCGATTTTTTTTCCCTTTCTGTTTCTACCTATTTTCATAACGAAAATATATTATATTATCCTGGTTGGAGTGCTTAAGTTTTATTCATATAAATTATGAAAATTTATTTTAGAGAAAAAATAAAGTTGTATCAAAACTAGCTCTCGTTTGAAACATCATTGCACAATTAAATGGCATCAATTTAAAATGGGAACTAATGAAACTAATGCGCTATCTCGTGACCTTTTAGAATAAAAATAATATATTAAGCGAAACAAAAGGTGAGAATGATTCTAGTAGAACGGTTACTGCTTAGAATGTACAACGCAGAATAAATATTTGCCTCGCGGCTAATCAACAGGGACGTGTTTGATTCTTATGAGCTTCAAGGTGGCGCTGTTGTTCGTGGACTATAACACCCAAGGATTACGTGTGGAGGATGCACTCGCAGAACAGGATTCGAAATACGGCCAGAAAGGTTGCAGAAAAGATTTAGGAATAATCTCTCTGTTACAGGTCAGTTGTTAAAAATTTTGTTTATATGATTTAGCATACAAACATTATCGGATGAAATGAATTATCAGAAAGTGTTAGATAATTCAATTTCAAAATTAAAATGTTAAAACAGATTGAAAGCAAACGACTGTTAACGATAGGTTGGTCCGTATTGGTATATAGAACAATTTTCAACTGCCATACTAACTTATAATTGGAAAATCTGAAATAATTAGGAAAATTTCAGAAACTTTCCTAGACACGTTTTTTAAAATTAATTACATTAATTTAAAATAAATTGGAATAGATTGTTTCATCAATTATCAAAAAATAAGCAAATTAATAAATAAAACAAAATAAAATAAAATAAAATAAAATAAAATTCATTTTTAAAATCACAGACATATGAATATTAAATAGCACTTGAAAAAATCTTTTCAATAAAGTAAACATATATAAAAATTAATTAGAAATTTCTTTAGAGCGATTTGATAGAGACCTAACTCCTGAATTGATATTTGAATATTTTTATACTTCAGTATATTCTCACAACATAGACTCATGTAACAGTTTTTTATATAATATAATTTTATAATTCATACTTTTCTATACTAATTTTCTTTAAATTTTGTTCCGATCATTTTTAAAATAAATTAAAATACCATTATACTTTCGCATTTTAAACATGAGACGTCCACATAAATGTGGCAGAATTTCCTGCTATATTATTAAAGACTATATTATATAAGCTATAATCCTATTGTAAATGCATACCTTATTTTGGCAAATCGTAGGAGCTTTTTTTTAAATTTCTATTATTACTGAGTTTAGTGAGAGTGTAATACTATTTCTACATACTATTTCATTAATATACGCTAAATATAAGTTTATAAATAGTTTATAAATTTGAGTTATGTTGGTCTAACGCGACACACTGAGAAATGGTAGAGAATAAGTTATTTTGGAAAAATGGGTCTTCAACTACAGTGACAAGCTACTTTTAATGCTGCCAAGATTAAGTATTGGAAAGATAAAGTATCGCTTAAATTAAACTGATTTGCGCATAAATAATATAATAAATTTATATAATTTATTTATATAATTATTTTTTATTGACAACTACAGATCAAATAAAGACAGAGATGTATTAAGGAATTCGTGATGTACTATGACGAAAAAAAAAAGAAACTCAAAACTTAATAGACTGGTTCATAGAATGTAAATTCCACCAACATAGATATATAATTGTGGTAATTTTCTTTCAGATACTCTCATCGTGAGAATGACGTTCGTTGTCGCCGCGGTTGTTCTCTTAGCCATTGTACCTTTGGCAAGTCCCTTCAAGTGTGCTCAGTGCCAAGGGCAAGTCGGCAACTTCGACTGCAAAACAACATTTCCAGAGCCAACAGAGTGTCAACAACCAATGTCCACTTACTGTTCCCAAAATATGACATACAATAGCAAGAACGAATTAGTACAAGTTGTACGAGGGTGTGCCCAAGAACCAGGGCCGTCTGAGCCCTGTCGTCCCTCGGGAAATGGGAAGCGTTGCGATTACACATGCAACACGGAGGGGTGCAATCCTTCCACAGGATTCGCCATCGCCAACGAGCCAAGCCGACTGGTGATCTTCATCCTAACATTCTCAGTTATGTTAAATTTTATTATGCGCAGTTCAGCTAACTGAGATAAACTTTTGCAATGTATTTGAGTGCAATTTCTAAAATTACATAATTTTTTGTGCATTCGTTCAGAATCCCCCATAATTTTTATTCAAATATATCAACAACCTTGTCACGTTTAATAAATTTCTTGCCACTCTATCTTTATACAGTGACTCTTAATCAGGAATATTTAAATCTATGATGGATACATTTCACTTTCAGTTTAAGATATTTTTCTGTTACTATAAATAACTAAAATGACTATAAATAAGTAAGCTATAAACTTAATGCTCACTTTAAGCTAATTAAAAAATTTGAGCTACAAAATTCAGTCATTTCAATAGTCTAATGTTAATTTAAAATAAAGTTTAAAATGAGCAAATGCCTCTTTTTAGGTATGAAGATGTTTACAGACCATTCACTATCCTTATTTTTTCTTAGTCATTTGAATTTCTTTAAAAAAAATTCTGTAACTGAAAATGATTCTATAAAAAAATCAAAATTCATTTTTAAGGAATATAAAGTTTGAAATGTTAGGATAGATATTTCAAAAAAAGGGAAATACAGTAATATGTTTTCTTTTTTTTATATAAGCATGAAAAATTATGTTTTTAAATAAACATCTTTAAAATTATGACATTATGTTCTATTTATTTATGTTTAAAAATATGATTTTTTTAAATTTAGGATTATAATATAAAATATTAAAGATGGAACATTTCTCCTTCATATATGGAGGAAGAAGCAAAGCTCATACTTATAATATGGACCGTTGAGTTTGAAAGTGGTGTTCAGTCCAATTTTCCTTATTTCTAAATATTTTATGGCTTCATAATAAATTATTATGCAATTTCATATATCAATGAATTTTCAATTGATCAAAGCACATTAATGTGTTAAAATATAAATTGTAAATTTAATCTAATAAAAGGTTCGCATTAAATTATGTTTAAATTGTTTTTTAATGTGTTGCCAAACTTAAGTTTTATTAAAATTGACTTTCACCACTGTGATAAACGATCCATATATTCAGTATTTTCCTCAAATTGTGCCAGAGAATCGTAAAACGTTAATTTTCTATAAATTAATTGAGCTGTTATCACTTTCTTGTAGCTCGTTGAGTAAGCTCGTTGAGTAAACTTTATTGTGTTGTAAAGTCTCTACCAATTTTACTTTTTATAGTTATTTCAATAATTAGATAAAAATTCACATATATTATTTAAAAGGGAACAAATTTTCTTTATTGAAGAGTACTGAAACGAAATGTTCCTATTCTGACTTTGTAATAGAAACAAAGAAAGACACTGGTACGTGAGACGAATAATTTTTAGTAATGTTAATAAAAAATCGCCCTTAGGCTATGATGGAAAACAACCTTGAATGGTCTTTAAATTACCCTTTGGTAAATTTAGTCTCCATGAGCAGCTCAAATCAAAAATACTTTAAAACGATATTTATTAAGCTTAAAATTTCAGAGTAAATTTCAGCCTGTGGAATAATAATAGCAATATTATAGTAGTGCTGATTTTATAATAACTTCTAAGTTAATGTCTTGCGAAATGTAATTTAGATCAGGAAGTTAATAATTAAAACGAATGGTCACGAGGCTAATATGTGAGGACATAAAAACAACTGATAGTTCAGTGTTGAGGAATCTCTAATGATGTCATTTTTTTTTTTTTTATGGCTGACTACACTTCACCTTTATTTGATGAAGAAGCAATTGCGCCACGAATATAAGCTCAGTTTTCTCTTAAGGAAAAACATTACTTGTCGAATGACCTATGTTGTTCTAATGAACTATCGTTTTTTTAATAATAAACAGGCCTCAGAAAAATAAGGAAATGGGGTGGGATTTTTTTCCTAGTGATACAAGTTTTTAAAAAATACAAAAGTTGATGCAACAGGTTTCTGATTTAGGTTATGCAGTAATAATACACTTAGAACTCCTTCGTTTAAAATGATCCACCCAAAAGAAATTATCTTATAATTTTGCTCAAGGTAATTTCTGAAAGAAACGATGAAACGACAGTAATTTTATATTTCAAAACAAAAATTTAAAATTTCCGTAAGTTCCCTCTGATAGAAGAGTAAATTATTATGTAATTAATATATACAACAACAGAAATATGTAAATATGACGTTATAGCTACAACGACTGAAAAAATGTTTTCTAATATCAAAACATTAGAAATATTTAAATATTATATTAGAAAAACATTTCTGAAGGCAGAATGTCATTTGCATTAATGATTTGTATTAAAATTAATATAAACATAATAATTCGTTAATGTAAGCAGAACAGCTAAGAGAAATATTCATGAGGCCTTTAAACTAGAAGAATAAACCTATCACAAAATTATAATTTTAACCTTCAAATAAATTGCATTTAACCTGTAATTAAGTGATTTCAATGTAAGAAGCTGATTCACCACATGAGAATCAGAGGAATCTTCATGAAACAAGGTCTTCATACAGATTCATTTCCAAATTATTGTTTACAAAAGATTAAAGCTATTACTTACAATGCCTAATTTGGATACTTTCTTAATAAGGCACTTTTTAAAATTATCCTCGCTTGCTTTTTTTAAACAACTCGACTACACTGAAGTGCCAGAAGTCATGGGATACCTATTGAATATCGTTTAGGACCTCTACTTGCCCGGCGGAGTGCAGCAACTTCAATAGACGGAAGTCCTCTGAAGAAATGTTCAGCCATGCTCTCTCAATAGCCGCCCATAATTGCGTGAGTGTTGCAGGCGCAGGCTCTTATGCACGAATGGATTGGTCGAAAATATCGCAAATATGGGGATCATGTCTGGTGATCTAGGTGGCCAATTCATTCGTTGGAATTGTTCACGAGCAATGTTGGCCCGGTGACATGGCACATTGTCCTCCTGGAACATCCCTTCGTTGTTAGAGTACATGAAGGGCATGAAGGGCTGCAAATGTTCACCAAGCAGGTGGACATAGGCGATATCCTAGTCAATGGTAGGTCCAATTGATCAGAGGATGCAAACTTTCCATGTAAACACGTCCCACAGCATGATGGAGCCACCAGTTTGCAAATGCCTTCCTGATAACTTGGGTTCATGGCTTCATGGGGTCTGCACCACACCCGAACCGTGCATCAGCTTGCACCAATTTGAGTCGTGAATCATTGGACCAAGCTATATGTTCCGGTCATCTAAGGTCTAATGAATATTTCACGAGCTCAGGCGGGGCACAGCCTCCGATGGCGTGCTGTAAGTAAAGGCAATTTTGTAGGTCTTCTGCTGCCATGTCCCATCAATGCCAAATTTCTCTGCATTGTCGTCCTGACAGACACGTTTCTAGTATGCCTCTCATTCTGTTCAGATGTCGATGATCACCAGCATCTAACAGCCGTGGACAGCCACTGCACTGTCCATGTTGGGAGTTAATGCCTGAAATGAGATACTCTCTGTACACAAATATGAATATGCATATTACGAGAGAGAGAGAGAGAGAGAGAGAGAGAGAGAGAGAGAGAGAGAGAG
>JAHWFO010061155.1:2219960-2249326 GCA_023313115.1 Rhysida immarginata
AGAGAGAGAGAGAGAGAGAGAGAGAGAGAGAGAGAGAGAGAGAGAGAAACAAAACTCTGGATACTTACCGTCAAAAGAGAGAGAGAGAAAGAGAACCAATCATCAAGAAAGGGTTTATTTACTTCCATGTGATTGATAACGAGAAAAATTGGAAAGAAAAGTGGAAGTAAACTTTTTATTTTTTATTTTCCAATTTTCCTTGTTACCAATCACATGGAAGTAAACCGTTTCTTGATGATTGGCTTCCCTGTATGTATACCCCATGCTTTGTTCATTCTTCTTTGTCTCATATTGAACGATGATTACATAGCAATCGAAATGTACATCTATGGTCTAGTGGAAAACTGGAAAGACATTTTTTCTCTTCTTGTCTTTGCACACCCTTGATGCTGTGGATCGAGGAATGTTGAATGCCCGCATCACTTCAGAAATGGAATGTCTCATTAGTCTAGCTCCAGCTAACATTCCGCGTTCGAACTCTGATAATTCTCGTCGTGTAGCCATAATCACGTTACGAGACGTTTCAGATAACTGCTAATACTCGAATTGATAACACTGATACCTCTCTGCATATTTATACACCTTCTACGCTATACAAGCGACGCCAGAAAATTTGCATACGACGCTTCCGTGACTTGTGGCACTTCAGTGTATATTCATGCAAAAACGGTATGAAAAGCATAAAAACAAACCTGTGCGACCTTGATTTTACTAAAAGCATCTCGAATTTAGCATTATTCATGACCATTTTATTTTTAATTCCAGAAACCTTTGTTGCAGAATTTGAAAATAAACTTATTCGCTTCTACTGAAATAAAACTTTATAAAAATGAGTCTTACAATTCGGAGCACTTTTCAACCTTTAGAAATATATGTTTACATTTTTGGAGACAGGATATGTGGAATGAAAAGATTAAATTAACGTTTTAAATTCAATGCTTTATGCTAGATAGAAAACTATAAAATATAAAATTATTTCCTTCATACTTTAAGCTTACGGAATATGGGGAACCTCTTGGAAAGTGACTTGAATTCAAAAATTAATAATATAGCACTATTAATTAATAATTAATTATTATTATTTAATAAGCATTAAACAGATGATTACTCACAGTCAATGGTGTTTGCGGATGTCTCTGTTTCGACAACATTGTAGAACAACAAACGATCGGAGAGCGGAACTCCACCAATGAACGTGAAATTGTCGATGGAACACAACACGGGAACACTTCCATATAGCGTTCCAGACAATTGCAGGCGAAAACCACACGTTTCAACACCGACCGAGAGAATTTCTACAGAATCTGTTCGATGTTGAGACTTTGGACTCACCTACGGCCAAGGAAAATTTACAAGGAATCAAAAAAGCTCGAATATTTATCAGGAATGACAGTAAAGTTTAAAAAATCTAAAATGTTCTGAAGATGTGCATTACTTCATTGTGCTATATTTTTAGCCCCATTATGAGATTAAAATTTATAAGTATACAGGGTGAACATAAAAGTATTTACCTGATAAAGAAAGCTAATAAAAAAATATGTCAAATAGATACGTATGGTTTTTTGTATTATGATCTTAATCTCAAAAATTTTTTCTTCACATCTTTAATGCACAACAACATGTGCAACATCTAGACGATATTTAATTTTTCGCCTCATATTCGCCAGCGTATCTTCTGTTACCGTCAATATAGCATCCGATATTCTAGTCTTTAATGTATTCACATCGGGGATCGATGTACCAAACACTTATCCTTAACATATTCCCACAGCAAAAAATCTAAGGGTGTTATGTCCAGAGAACATGGAGGCCATGCTGTAGGATCGTCTTTTTTTCAAACCATCGGTTGGAAAACGTTGAATTGAGGAACTGATAATGCCAATGTGGCGGGCACTGTCCTGTTGATAAACTACTCATGGTTGGTACTCAGAATTCATTGTGCAGTCTGTCTCATAGAGGCCATTTTCAAAATGATCGATATTAGTGCCACTATATTTCTTCGGTTCCTACCGTACCAGCATTTTAAAAACTTTTTGAGATCGAAATCATAATACAAAAAACTGTATGTATCTATCTGACATAGTTTTTTTTTATTAATTTTCTTTATCAGCCAAAAGATTATTTATGGTGAGTGAGGCAACTGAAGTTCACAGTCGTTGTTTTATACACAAAAATTAAAATAAATAAAAACCATATCTTTATTTCGTGACGTCATTATATTAGGTCACTTGACACCATGCTTTAAAGATTTTGGATTTATTTACTATAATTTTGGGATTTATTATAAAAATTTATTCTATATTCTTATGACCTTTATGAATAATAATTTATATGACCTTTATTAATAGATTAATGAGACAAGCTTATATATACTGAGTCATTCAGGTGAAAAAATAAGGAAAAAGATTAAACTAAAGGACTCTTTTAAAACGTCATAGCGAGTACCATAAACAAACAATATGAGACTAAGCTCAATCGTTATTATTTGCGAGTATTCCTTTCCTTCAGAAGCCATCTGTTTTTTAAAATTTATTTAAGTTGGTAATAAAGCTATTTATGCTATATTGTTGTGCTATAGGGAGTGCAAGTGTGACGTCAGTCCTTGGAATTCTTCAGTCACGTGACTCGATTTGGTTCCAAACAAGTCTTCTCGCTTCGGGATTTAACATGGTTCCAACGTAGGGATGGAATAAAATCGCTTTGTATAAGCCCAATGTTTATAACACATTTAAGATGTGAATTTGTTTAGTTCCTCACTGCTCAAGAAGGAGCCAAAACAGCGATTTAGACATCTATCGTTTTCCCAAAGAAAGAAAGATCCGCGAACGACGGCATTCTTTTGTTAAGTGATTAAAAGTGATTAAAAAGCGTTCTAATATTAATGTATAAATTATATATTGGTATTAAATATCTTAATAATATTATAAATTACACAAATTAACATAATAATTTAAGAGATGTCATTTTTACTGGCCGCCCGTTTCAACGTTACTAGTACGTATATTGCGTGGTTCCAATGTTTAGAACCAGCGATCCCATTTCCTAGGCTCTCGGCCCGTTCATCGCGCAAAGGACGTCAGCTGTGACGTAGTCACTTGCACTCCCTATAGTTCTTTTAAAGAAACTGTTAAACATTTTTCTTCGCAGTATAGAAAAAAAAATATTATTTCTTTAATCTAATCTAATTTAATCATAAGGTAATAGAAATATTAATGTAAAATTTCAGAATTTATTTCTGACACTTTATAGATATTTATTCAAAGTAAGAAACATTTGCTTTGCTCATCATAAAAATTACTTTGAATGTCAAGGTCTACAAGTATTTTTTCGTTTTTTTTTGTTTTTTTTTAATATGGGAGTTGGAGGAGAGGAGGGAGAGAAACGTTCATTCAGGAAAAATAATACCCTTCCCCTTCTTTTACCTGTACCCTTCTTAATAAATATTGTTGAGTTTGTACCATAATTAATTCATAATATGCTTAGAAAGGTCTTAGAAAATAATAAATGAAAAGAATCTTAACAAACATTATCATCCAGTAATTAGAACATAACTGGTGAATAATGCTTAACAATAAACTTAACAAAAAATAACCTTAAAATGCGATTAAAAGATGTTGAAGGATAAATAAATATTCGGTTAAATTTTCAAGAATGAATAATAAGTTTATATAACTGGAGAGAGCGGAAGTACTTTTGCAAACTAATTTCGTTATGAATGGCTAATAATATTTAACACTAAATAAAAATATTTTAAATATTTACAAAAATATTAACAATAAATAAGGAAAATCAGAATTAAAAATAAAGAATGGTACAGAACGTAACTAGTTGCATAATTCATGTATTTTGAAGACGGACATTTTTTTTTTTATCCGGAACAGTTGAAGGTTACAGACAAGTTAACCTATACGCATTCACTATATAAACTTTAAATTTTTAAAATTTTTCTTTAAACAACAGGACTACATATTTTCAGTTTTTTTATTTTGAAAGATACCCCAAACAAAATCTGGAATAACAATTGTGCATAGGTTATCAAAATTAAACTAAGATAATAATTTCGATATTTAAGTGTTTATGTTTGAAAATAATTGGAAACAGTTTTTTTAATTATCAAATGTTGCATTATATCAGCTTGGGACCAATTTACATTTTTTTAAATATCTGTTTGTTTTTGTGTGCTGAGATACTATAAAAATCAGAATTTACATTTTCAAAGAGATTTTAAAATCTAAAATCTAAAACACAGACTTTTTTTCTTAAACACAAATTTTTTTCGCTGGCTAATAAAATCAATAAAAGAGCTTTAAAAGTAGAAAATATCACACAAAAAATCGATAGAAGCGATAATTCCACTGATTAAGCATCTCATGCCCTACAGATTTCATTTGGGGTATCCTTCAGATTGAAATTTATTTGACAATTTCTGAAATATCTCTCAACGGATTAAAAATTCGATATATTAAAACGAATGCATTATTAGGACAAATGCATTTCGTCTCCTAAAATATTATTTGGTACTAGAGGGATGCCAAGTATTTTCTCTTTGGGTTTTAATGTTGTTTCAAGATTTTTTTCCATTTCGGGGAACATAGGATTTTGAGCGAGAAAAGAAATTCTTGATTAAATTAAATTCAAATCTCAGAGTCTTGGTCAATAATAACTTTCAGTAGTAAAGTTAACTACCAGTATTGGAAATTTGGGGCCAATTACAGCAGACTAGGTATGATCATTTTTTTTATTTCTGAAATTAAAACGGTTACAAGAGTTACAAATCCATTATCATTTTATTCCAATACTAGGTTCATATCCAAATCTATTTCTTATAAAAAAGCATACGATCCAAAAATATGACTTTTTTTACTTTTAATAGTTTAATAATGAGTAAAAAAAAAACTTCACTTTTATCGTAAATATTACAAAAATTTCGCTAATAATTAAAGTAGGCTTTCATTATAATATAAAGTAATACAAAGAGCAATATGGAAATGTGACGCATATAAAATTTTGCATTTTAGTTTTAAAGTTTCCTTAGATATGTTAAAAAAAAACGTCTGAAAAGATTGTCTTGAGAAACGGCAAAATAACTGATGTGAAAATCGATAGTGTCTAGCCGATTAGAAACTGTTTAAATTGTGCTGGAGAATAAAGGTTATTTGTTAAGAATTTTGGGTGTATCGAGATCTAGGTCATTCCTACCCATTTACATGAGTAAAAACAAATCCTGGAACAAATACAAACATCCAGCCCACGATTAGATTTGAATTTGTAACCTGAAGAACACGAAAACTCGAAAGCCTCAACGATCACGGCTACCAAGTTGACAGGCAAAACAAAAGGATAAGATGAACTTTAGAACATGTAAATTAGCAACAAAATGTCACCATATAATATTAAAACCGGCCAAATATACAAAAAAGTAAATTCTGCAGACAATGAAGTAGAATTTATATTTTCGATTTACAATCTAAAATCAAATTGCTACTCCAACAAAGAATACTTTCAAAAGCTTTATAAATGCTGGTAGTTCTATTTTTTTCACTTCTAAATCAATATATTCTTGATTCGTAATTTTTTTGTTTGTTTTCTCGTTTTGGAACGATGAATGGGTGGTAACCGTTGGTCTTTGCTAGGTATTTAATTATTTCAAGTTCTTCATTGTAATATGTATCTATATAGTGGAAGTTTTTTGTGTTCGGTTTATTAAGAATTTGAAGTTGGAAATTTTTCGAGACCATGGGTGGTTAGAGGAGAAATGTATAAGATTGGAAGATGTGTCATGTTTGTGGTAGATTTTGAATTCTAGGCGGTTGTTGGAAAGCTTTTTGGTAAGTAACAAATCAAGTTAGGGAAGGGTGTTATTAGACTGTTTCAGCAGTGAATTGAATTGATGTAGAGAAAGAGTTGAAAAGAGATTATTGCCGAAGGAATGGTATTGCATCATCGACATACTGTATCTGTATATCTTAAAATGGCCGAGTTGATGATGACTGGTTTTACGTGTGTGCATGCGGGTGTGTGTGTGCTGGAGAGTTTCTGTCTTGAAAGAGTGTAGTCTATCTTTGTCTTCTATTGGATAGCACAGGATGTGGATGATAAAAGCAATATGGAGGTGGAGGCGGTATAATTTCTCATTGATGCCCATCAAATTCACTGTAAACAACATCTTTATTTCAAATTTAAAAACAGCTTCTTTGCTATTATCATAATCTGAAGAAGCCAGGTACAAAAGTCCTCATTGAAGTCAAAGGACGCGATATAAACAAACGACATAGTCCGAATCGTGACGGCAGACGGACGTACTGCGATATTGTTGTTCGTACGGGAGAGTGATGAGAGAGTAGAAGCAGTGAATTAAAGAAAACTAGAAGCATCGAATATCTGGCAGTGACGGACCGTTCGTCTTCACCTTTTTCCAATTCCTTTGTGGCGCCTAGGCTACAATGGGCTCTGAACATAGAAATGGCGTTCGGAGTGGCACGTGTCGTGTTTTTAAACTAGTTCCGCTTCAACTTGATGACTGCATACGCTAGATGATAACATGGTGAGTGTTATATGATAGCACTCGCACATTCATTCTCCAGAACATACAGAGAACCGCAAGCGTTTTATTATGTGTCATCCGCGATGTCAACTACCACGAATTGCAGGTTCTCTTAGAAACAATCGGGATCATATATCCGGGAAGTTGTGTCGATACAAGTTGTACCTTTCTTGTAGCACATTCGTCACGCTATATTCCAGCAAGATAATGCCCGATCACATGTCACCTATTGAATATGTCTAGGATATGATCACTCGAACTGATCCGATAAGATGCTCCAGCAGCCATTTCTAACGAGCTGCTGACTTGTATCAAATAGCCTTGCAGGAAATTTTCCGGGAACACGATATAGAGCAGCTCAGATTGCAGCTCGTAGAGGCTTCACAAGATACGGATTTTTATGCATATAATATTGATCGTTGTATTGATTTGATATATGTTATTATTAGTATAAATTTTTTCCATTCGCATGATTCCTTCATGGTGTTGTAATTGTCATCAAAATTAGTGTAATACTTATCAGAAAACACTAAATTCGTAAAACCCAATTTCACCAAAATTTTTCAGAATTCTCTCTTTTTCAGCGATATAAGGTTTAAATTTCATAACAATTCATTAAACCATAGATGCGTTCCTTATACAAATACACCTGTAAACAAACCTATTCACACATACAAGCAATACACACCACACAAGGAGAGTGTGTGGGAGAGAGAAAAAGATATAACGACTTCATGCCATATGCTATAAATAGTTGTATTCAGAATGGGTCATCCAAATTCGTCGAAATTTAAAGTTAAAAATTATAATGTTATCACAATCTGTTTTCTTTGAGATCTTTATAAATGCTTATAATAGCTTTTATTAGCCTTGCTATTATTATTTATCTGAAAGCAATTAATGAATTCCAAGAAAATATATTGGTATAATGAATCACTTAATTCACAGGATGTGGCTTCTGAAAAAATATGCTCCTTTTCATCCATGATATTCAACACTTGTTAACATATTTAAAGCTTGATAAAAATATGTAGTAACATGATAGAAGGTTTACTTCCTTCTGTTTCTTATTGTTTATATGTAAAAGGATTTATTAATTGTTTTCTTGTTTGAATATAATTTTGTTAGCATTTATTGAAATGTACAATTGCTAATCAATATAGAGAAGTTTTTAAATTACGTTTTTTTTTAAATAAATTAAACGGTCATTATCTTATTATATACGTGATGAAAAAAGAAGAATGAGAAATCTGGCTGAAAATTTTAAAAAGTTGCTCGCTAACTCTAGACTAATCTTAAAAACGCTGCTCTGTTGAAACCAACGAGATAGAATACATCTAATTTTTATCTTCGTTGGTTGAAACATCTAATTTTTAGGAGCCCAGAATCATATAGATTTATTCACTTTTCTTTGTGATCCTTCTTTTTTATTTTTTTTTTGTTACCGATAAGATAGTAACAAAATTAGCAAAATTGGTAAATTTTAATTCTTCGTTTAAGAAAGCATCTTAAAACAGATTTATTTATTTTTCCAAATGTGGTTATAATATTTAATTAAAATTCTTGAATATAACTTTTCAATTACTACGCATTCTTCTTCTGTAAATTAATTCGAATGTTTGCATTTTATAAACCGCTTTACAATCAATAACCAAAATAAATAAATGCTTTTTATAAAATATTGAAAAAGTGGCCTGGAAGTATTATCTCAAATTTATCCTATGGCGATTGTCTGTGTAACAGCTGTTCCTGAAACATGGATATAATAACAGCTATCCTTCATCATAAATAAAGGAATAATTGATGGAAATGGCGTCAATATACACGCTGGGGCTTTTCAAAATCAACTGATTTTTTGTTTTATAGGAGCAGGAATCATTTCTTAGAATTCAAACCGTTCTTAAATTTAATTTCATGTCATCATATTTTGAATGAACCATTATTGATGCATTTGTATAATATTAACATTTTCTGAAGGTTCGTAGATTTCTACAGGGACAGACGAAATAGCATATTATAAAATTTAAAAAAACAAACAATAATTTGATCTTTCTCTGCCCTTGAGGCATTTTATTATTTTTCAATGCATGGTTTTTATTTCTTTTTTATTTTTTACATTTTTTATGGATTAGCGCGTAGTGAGTCATTGACAAATACCTGCATCAGGGAAGCTCTATTATACTTATTTCCTCTTAGTTTTTTCATGTTTATAATTCTATTTATGAAACTGTTTGCAGCCGATGGCGCAGCCTTGAAACAACTTCCAAACACTTCTCCTTTTTAGGATAAAGTTATATGCTTCGATTATTTTTATACACATAACATAAAGGAGAGGAACTTTTATAGAGGAACTTTAAATTGCATAAATTTACCATGATTTTTTATACTTTTTACAAATGCACAGATGCAAGTAAAAAAGCTCTTAAATTTTCAGTTATAAACAAAATTTTAACATACAGAATCGATGACGCAATATAAGGATACAGTTTCATAATATGTGAAGAATGGACAAAAAACCACTAGCTTTAAAGAAACACTGTGAAGATAGAGATATAAAGTGAGGGCGGTTATATCAAAAAGATAATAATAAGTTGGCTCAAGTCATATAAATAAACTAACCGTTTTCATGTTTACAAAAACAAGAATTTTTTTTAAATTCGTAATAACATTTAACTTAATAAATTTTAAATGTAGGTTCTGCCCATTAACATATTGTCGGAGGGGGAAGGTAAGGTTTATTGTAACATGGTGTCACATCAGGCGCGGATCCGGGGGAAGGGGGGGGGGGGGAATTAGGCACTATATAAGTTTGTTATCATGCAAAGGATCACGCTAGGTACTTATTGTCCTTCCATTTAGAAACACCTTGTATAATTAAGGTTCGGTTAAACGAATTTTCGGCATGTTAGTTTATTCATCCATCAACGAAATTTAAATTTCATTATATAAATTCAAATTTGGAAGAAATTTGAGATAATCGTCCTATTATTTGCGATGTAAGGTGCGACCAGGATTTATAAAGCTATTTGCACTATTGTAAAAAGAAAAAAATAATGTTGATGTAACAACGCATAAAAAAATTAATCGCAACGTCATGATAACAGTACAGTACATATGCATTGAATAAATAATAAAGCCAGGTCAAAAAAGATAAAGCTGGGTCGTATAATAACCAATAGATTCACCATTTTCTCAATAATTTTGATATACGATTTAGCATTGATTTTACAAGCGATTGTAAATAGTTTAGGATGATTTTTTCGCAGCTTTTTTATGATTTGGGCCCTCAATTCTCCAATTGATATATATTGCTGTCCATTTACATAAACAGCTCTTACCAAGCAACCGCAAACATTTTCTACAGCGTTAAGATCAGGCTACATGGGAGGCCAGTTCGTTACTCGCATCCGACAAAAATTCACTTTGCATTGTGAATTGAGGCATTGTCTTGTTGGAACTCAAATAAAGGTCCTCCAATTTTCTCTGCGACTGGCAGGTAATAAATGAACTTCTAACATAAAGGTGATACTGATTAGCATTCATTCTTCCTGAAACAAATGCCAAATTGGACTGACCGTGCCAACTAAAGGTTCTCTAAATCATTTCACTGCCACTTTCTTGCTGGTGTTTGGAGCACAGTTCCTCATCCTTTTTAAATCAGGGCAATAGAAATGATTTCCATCTGGACCGTCCAGTTTAAACTTTTTCTCATCCCTCCAAATCAGCTATTGCCAATTTATGGTCCGAAACATCATTTCTCATGCCCAAAGTGGTCTCAAGTTTTTGTGTCTCGGAAGGAGTCCTGGTTGACCTAGTCTTAATACAAAAATCTTTCTGCTGCATAAATAACATTGGCGACTGTTGTTCTTCAAACAGGGATATCTTCTCAATGTGCCACAGCTAGAGTTGACTTTTATTTCTAGTCACTTGTTTTATAGTTGCCTTTCTGTCACGGTCAATTAGTTCTGAGGGTCGTCCAGTAATTTTTTTCACCCCATATGTATCTTTTGACTTGAGGTAATTGTCGATTGCCGTATGTGAACGTCCCAAAGGCTTTAGCTATTGATCTTCCTGACTGATCACTTTCATGTAGAGCAGTTATCTGGCCCTTTTCACTTAAAGGTTGTCTTCTTGGAATTGTTTGGATTTAATTAATTAATCAGACAATTAATGTACACATTAATAGCCGTTTGTGTTATTAATTTGTATTAGTTAACGTCAGCTGTTAGTTAAAATAGTTTAATAGACTGTCAGAGTACATGTAATAGGTCATTCTCGTGGCATGGCAGTCGTTCTCCGTCTTTAAGATGTGATGCTTTCTTTTTTTAATCTTTTACATGTATTCTATTTTTTTTCTGACAATCTATTAAATGGAGAAATTTTTAAAATGGCTAGCAGTGTTGCTAACTTGCTTTATTCTGTTTAGATTTATCATAAAAGATTTCTGAAACTTCACGACAACTCAGCACTTCCTACTTTAACCTTGATTTCCGAAAAAGTTTATGCATGCAATTCGTCCATTTTCTGTAATTTAATACGATGATGTCTAAAGAATACAGTTCCACTAACCAAATTCCTGAAAATGACATATATTCCCAAAAACCTACATTTTAACGGAATTAGGTAGGGGTTACTGATAAAATCACAAAATCATTAATATCTTCATAATGGTAAATGGTAACATTTTGGATAATATACATGGGGTAACATTTGTCATAGGTATTGAGGTCCTCTGCTCAGTTTTTCATTTTGGACGTGCACCATTGGGGCACCCTGTATATCTCTGATCCATAACAGTATTTTCTTCCTGTTTTTACTATTTATCTCATAGCTTTTTTGTTCAATTCTACCTTGATAGCAAGGTTTATTTGATCTACTGCGCAGAGTTTGGGGTGTAACCCTAATACTCTCTTTAGTTTGATTTTCACTTGCTACTTTTACTGTTTTTCCTGCGTCCATGAATTGTTTCTCCTTCTTAATGATTTGTTTATCTTCATAGTGAGATATTTTTTTCCTTTAAAAATATTTTACTTGCCCACTATTTATTCACAATATTCATTTTTGTCCACTTTGATAGTCAGAGCATTCTCACAATTTTCTAGGCATGAGACTGGGGTTGGCCGTGGCCTGGTTGTCTCGTCGGTTGGCTTGCCAATCGATGGAGTTCAGCAACTTCAGGCGCGGCCAGCTGCTGGCTGGGTGACGGCCAGGGCTTGAGGGCCACTGCTGGCGGGACAGCTATTTGGGGCACGGCTGTTGGAGGACTTTAGTCTGACCCATTTGCCAAGTGACCATAGCTGGTTTTCCAGCAGTTGGTACAGCCACTGGTTTGTTTGTCCGCCAGCAGCTCTTCCATCATGGAACCCCCCGTGCTTCGGAGGGCACGTTAAGCCGTCGGTCCCGGCTGCTACTGTCATCTTGTAGCAGTCGATATTTACTGGGATGGCGCAAAACTCCCTCGTAGGAGTAGGTGCCGCAGATTACTAGATACTAGGTAGGCATGAGACTTCTCGGACTTCATTTGAATACTCAAATATTTTGAATGCCATTTTGCACTAGCAAAATTTTTATATTCTTTTCAGTGTTTTTCCACCTGACTTCCTGCTGTTTATGCATTAAAGGAGGAGTCTCATTTTCATTAGTTGTGATGTACCGGAATTCATCATCTTGTCAACAATTTTTGTCCGAATTAAATTCTTTTCTTTTTTGCTCACTTTATGTTAAGAATTAAAAATAACAAGCAGATTTTATTTTCTTTCCATAAGTATAACAGTATACAGGGAAGATGTTTTGTTTTGAATCTCATATTTGAATTAAAAAATCCTTTAATTTTTAATTTAATGTATATATAGGGTGATTCACAACGAGTGTAACATACTTCGGCATTTTGTTGGTAAGGTCAGGTTGAGCAAAAAATGTCATATGAATATGGGGCGTATTCCAATCAGGGACAGAATTACAGCAGATCAAAGCTTAATAGTGTATTAGCAAATAGGTAAACAAAACACATGCTATCAGTTTATTATTACCATTTAAAAGCAAAAGAGAGTATACGATTTAAAGTCGGATTCAATTTAAGCTGACACCAATGGGAGAGTTAGCGACCTCATAACCTGAGAATGGCTTCCTGTACTCTTACGCATCTATCGCGTCCCTGCGAGCACATTTTTTTACTGTCATTTCATGTAGATATTAAATAACATAGTTTATTACTTTAATATTATTAAAATGTCCGATAGGAAATAATTTTTAAAAGATGGAATCTGGAATAGCGATAGATGCGTAGGAGTACAGGAAGCCATTCTCAGGTTATGAGGTCGCTAACTCTCTCAATGGTGTCAGCTTAAATCGAATCTGACTTTAAATCGTATACTCTCTTTTGCTTTTAAATTAAATGGTAATAATAAACTGATGGCATGTGTTTTGTTTACCTATTTGCTAATACACTATTAACCTTTGATCTGCTGTAATTCTGTCCCTAATTGGAATACGCCCTATATTCATATGACATTCTTTGCTCAACCTGACCTTCCCAACAAAATGCCGAAGTATTTTACACTCGTTGTTAATAACCCTGTATATTAAAAGAAGAGTGTGATATTGAGATGTATATTCGCAAGGGCTTCAAGATTATGATAAGGTTTGGCAATGAGGAAAAAAGGAATCAAAATAATAAAAATTAACGTAACTTGAACATCCCTATAAACAATGTGCCGAATAACAGCAATTTCATAATGAGTAGATTAGCTGTAATTATTGATTTACTTTCTCAATTAATTGAGCGTAAACTATCGTATTTTCGATAAGCGTTTTGATAGCTGTAATTTAATGGTTGACTTCGTGGATGAAGCAATGGATCTATCAATTCACTTTTGTTTTATTTAATGAGAGAAAATATTTATATACCATTGGACAGATAGATTTTTTACTTAAAGGTAAATTCTACGCTCAATACAACTTTGTTTAAAATGAAAGGTGAAGTTATCAATAATCACTTAGCTTATATAAATATTTGCAATTCGAACTCAAATTAATTAAAATGTAAGAAAAATTTTCATTTTCTCCCTCCCTCCCTCCCCTTACGATCGACACTAGCGCCATGTTTAGGCAAACTGTGACGTCACAAGTATCCGTTGAAATGCGAAGAAGTTTCAAAATCGTGTCGTTATACATCGCAAGGAATGTTATCGGGTTATCAGGGCATCGCATTTCGTATACGAATATGAAAACCAGAGTATAGTAACTGTAGGATGTACACCTTCGAAATAATCAAATAAGACTCTATCAATCGTTTTTTAATAGACGATTTCGACAACACTTTCTGCGCAGCGCATGCGCATTCCACCTACAGCGCCAGCTGCCAGCTGTTGATAGTATTGAGCAGTTGCATTACGTGGAAAAAAACGCGCTAGCCTGGTTAGTTGATAAGGATATGATGGTTGGTTTGTTGGTTTATTAGAAATTTGGCGTCGACTACTAAGGTCATTTTGCGCCTTTTACACAAGTTATATCTGTACGCAGGTCGGGACAAACACAAACATCCATGCCCACGGCGGGATTCGAACCCACGACCAAGCGGACTCGAGAACTAGAAAGCCTACGCCCTAGCCCTCTCGGCCACCTGGCCGGCGGATATGATGGAATGGCATAAAAGTTTACTAGAAACACCATCCACTTCGTAAAAGGTAATCCACCAGTTTTTAAGCACCCTTTCTAACAAACGGTAAAAGTACTTGATGGATTTTTATGTAAAAGATTTGAGAGTCGCGATGCACAATGCTAAGCACTGCTGGTTTTTACAGGGAAAAGTCAGCATTCGTTGATGGAACGCAAACGTGGAAGATCTTGCAATCATTATCGACGTCAGCGTAATAGCCATAGGGACGGCCATCGCAAGAAAACGTGCTCTTTATGTCACCGACAACGAGGTCAGCCGATGCTGGCAAGTTGTAGAAAGTAATGGCACTGTTGGGTCCGCGGTTTGGAAGCCCACAGAAAAGAGCCGAACACGCAAAGGTATTCCTTGTTATCACAAATCTTTCGCTAACATCATGCAATTTTCTTAAAGAATATCAAACCAAGAGTTGAACGCATCTGAGAGAGCGTTAGTGTCGTTCAAATTTCCTCTTTGGCGCTGAGTGGAACATCTGAATAAACGTAATCTGTGGGCCAGTGACGTATTTTTGCGATCCATTTTGATCGAGATTTTTTATCTTCAGGAAACCGGTGCCGAGGAGCCTTTGGGAAATAATTTAGACATCCAGGAACACTGCAATTCCGTTTACTCATTTTGCCTTAGTTTGTTCGAACATGGACAAACTTTTACGCTCCTCTTCAAACTTTTATTGAGTGTAGTAGCAGGGCCCTAGTACATTAATAGAGATAGGGAAGCCATATAGCCAGTGTGCTTTGTCGCCTACAGTAACTTTTAAAATGTCACGCCAAATGGCAGGCACGTATTGTCGAAATTATCTAGTGAAGTTGCTTAAAGGTAAGCTCTGCAGAAAAATTCATTTGACTTTAATTTTTTACATCATAACATTAATCCAGACTAATAAAAAACCAGGGTTATCCAAAAGTCAGAAAAAATCTTCAAAACTCAATAATTCGCACAGCAATGCAGGTAAAAAGATTCTGCTTGCACAAAAACGTTTAAAATGAAGTCGGGTTTTTTTTTTCCAGCAAAAAAGAAAAAAAAAATTAATGTAAAATTCTTCGGCTTTTGACCACCATCTGATGGCATCATCAGGTTACAGACATCAGTTTATGCACATTTTCAGACTATAAAAAGAGCAGCACTCGTTCAAAAGTTATTTCGGAAGCAGATAGTAATAGTTCCGTCTTACCGCATCTTAGACATATGCTATACGCCGAAGGAATGAGGTAGGCCCCCTCTTATTTCTTCTCTAATGAGTAGGCCTATCTGCTGCGGCAAGTCGGGGGAACCCTTGTATTAAAGAACGATTGAAACTGTCTTATTTGATTATTTTGAAGGTATAGGCCTACATAGAGTATTAAATATAATTTGTACAGGTATTCTTGATATACATTGCTTTTAACTATCATTATGAAATGAGAAAAACAATTATTTCTAAACATTAACCATCTGCAATTTAGAGTATTATTTATATTAGGAAATCATAACATACTTCGCCTTAATCTTCGAAATACAATTTTTTATATTTTATATTGTATATTATATTCAAATTATATTTCCCGTAATTTCTAAATTAGTGATAAATGAATAAAAAAGTATTATACTTTCATAATGCTAAAGAAATTTTATTTCACCACTATAATAAGGATACTTACTCTTATTCCATGTTCATTTGCAAGCACCTGAGCGTTGATGAGATTGGTCCCATTGCGGGTCACCCTACTTACGATCCCATTCAAAACAGACGTCACCAAGAGATTACGTATGGATTCCAGTCTGTTCCCTGAATGTTAAAGAAATAAATATTCAATCAATAACTGAACTCTTTCCTTTTTCCCTTAATTGTGTACATATAAAAAATACGGATAAATATTATCTTATAGTTTCGAATTAACTTAAGATAATTTTCTTCGAGTTAACATTCTATTCAGTAAGTAAATTCCTATTCGAAAAACTTAATATTTGATTTTTAAACCAAACGGTTTTTTTATGAAGATACATTCTTTAAAAACAAAAGATGGCTTATTCAAATTGTGATAACAAATATAGATCTGCTGTATTGGAAATACTAGCTGATTTTATGATTTTTAAATCGACAATACTTTCTTTTTAAAATAATATAGAATTCTAAATTTGAACATTAAGCTATTAACATTTTCCCTACAAAACTGTAAGAATTTAGGCAGTAAAATTTAAAAAATTTAAATTTATGTTAAATACTATACTGTACAGGAAGTTTTAAAGCCTGTACCAGATACACTGAAAGGCCAAAGGTTTTGGGATCATATTCATATCGTGTAGGACCTTTTGCTCGGCAGCAGCTCGACGCACCAGTCGGCGAAAGAGATGTTCAGCCATTCAGTATAGATAGCCGTCCATAATTGCATGAGTGTTGGAGGTACAGGCTCTTGTGGCGATCTTAGTGATCAATTCATTCGTTGGAATTGTTCAGAATGTTTCCCAAACCAATCGCCAATGTTGGCCCGATGACATGGCGCATTGTCCTCCTAGAACATCCTAGACCACCAGCTTGCACAGTACCTTCCAGACAACTTGGGGGCAAGCTATTTGTTTTTAGCCACCTAAAATCTAATGAATATGTTCACGAGCCCCAGCAAGGCGCAGAATCCGATCCGTACTGTGAGTAAAGGCACATTTGTCGGCCAACTGTTGTCATATCCATCGGTGCCAAATTTCGATGCACTGACCTCCTAGTCACGTTTCTAGTAGCCCCTCAATGACGTAGTGACGTGTGTCTTTGTCTTTAAGAAGGACCATTCAAAATATCGCTGATCAGGAGCATTTAGCATCCGCACTCGGCCACTGTGCTGTCCATGATGGGAGGTAGGTAATGCCTGAAATAACGTAGTCTCTCTCTGCACCCATGACACTGTGGATCGAGCAATGTTGAATGCCCGCACCACTTCAGAAAGGGGATGGTCCTTGCGCTTAACTCCAACTATCATTCCGCGTTCAAACTCTGATAATTCTCGTTAAAGACATTACAGAGATTGCTAATGTCAAATTGACAACACTGATATCACTTGGCCTATTTATACATCTTTTACGCGATGCAAGCAGCATCTTAAAATTTGTATACGATGCTTCCATGACTTTTAACACTTTAATGTAGCATATTAACGTTAAATTGTTGCATTACCTAATAAAAGATAGATTATAATAATCGTAACGTTTCTTTGACAAAATGGGGATGACCTGTGGGCTCATTAGTTTATTTTTTACATGATCGATTTAGATCAAGGTTTATAAATGAGTCAGTCTCATATTTGTTCTATGCTGATGATTTGAAGATAGAAGCTTAAATCATGCTCTGAATCTTCAGGAGAAAATCACTGAAGTTCATCAGTGGCTTGATGAAAATTGTCTCCAATTGAATGCTGACAAGTCTAGAATGGTCAGATTCATTAAAAAAGATTAAAGATTTAATTAGATTTAGCTATGTTAAAATTTGCTCCTGTACACTCTACAAGTTTCTTTACTAAAAAGTTTTTCCTTCTACAAAACACTTGGTAGTTTATTTGTTTATTCTATTGGTTCACCCAAATATCATTGTGAATATCTACTTTTATAAACTACTGAAATAAAATTGGATGTTTAAAGCGATTAAATCCTAAACAATTTTTAAATTTATCAACTTTTAGTATTACGAAGGACCCTGCATACAGTACTACTTTAGTTCACTGGCTTCTGAAAGTGCTATTACTGGAAATTGGAAATAAACATGACTTCTTTATTAAATTTTGCTTTTCAAACAGTAAATAAAATGATGGGTTGTACTTTCCTAACCTTAGACTATCTTTTCTCAAAAACTTTATATATGACTCTTAGATCAATTCTGAATAACAGTAATTGATTCATATGTATTGAATAGATTAGGTGCGCAACATCTTCGTCCTAATAGTTGTTTACCTGTTAAGTTACCGCACAGATTTATCATACAGATAGCTGTATAATTGACCTTATTTATAGTTTACTTAATAATTACAACAATCAGCATCTTCACCCATGTAAATTTATTGATATTTAATATAACATTTATATCTTTTAATCTCTTCTAGGTACTTAAAAATAACAATCTTAATATTTCTATTTACAATGTCATTTCACCGCGTTAACTCTTAATTAATTTTAGCCGTGATTTCCTTTTCTTTCAATTTCTTTATTTCCTTTATTTTGCAATACTATTATTGTCATTTGTAACCCCCTCCCAGGCCCCGCCTGTTTGAGGATACTATCGCCACGGAGTGGCTACTGATAGTAAATAAATAAATAAATAAATTATTCCGTATTAAAATAATTAGAATATTTATTTTGCATTTAGCAAATACTGTATTAAAAAAGGCATTAGTAACGCCCCTAGATGGGTTAGAATATCACATCTTGAAGGGGGGGGGAGCTCAAAGCAAAATCGTCGACTTCCTATTCTAAAATCAAATGGAGACATACGAATGTCATATTTCATTAAACAACGCTAGAAAAATGGCATACAGAAAGTTGAAATTAAAATTCCCATCATGCAAACACATAAATGGAACTCGAAAGTAAAGTTCCGCCACCTATTGAGAACTCATCCTACTATTTATTTATTTATTTATTTATTTATTTATTTATTTATTTACTATATTCCAACGGGAAATCCCATATATACAAATAGAAAGGAAAAAAAGAAAAACATAATATAACATTTACAAAACAACAGAAATAATATAAAAAATAAATACTTGAAAAGGAAAGAAATATCAAATCTATTAAAAAAAAAAAAAAAAAGCAAAAATTTTTAAAAAATACCATCAAATGATAAGAGAAAATCCCTTATATTAGAAAGATTACAATTAAAAAGCTCAATATTATTAGATATAAAATTACCCAATCTTTGAATACGGATAGTGGTAGAATTATACTCATAACTCGTAGTACAACGAGGAATAAAAATATATCGGCGCTACAAGTAATACTGGGAATCTTAAAAAATTAATATGACATAGTAAAATGGGAGAATCAATTAAACCATTCACTAATTTAAAAAGAAAAATACCATCATGTATCATTCTTCTCTGATGTAAAGGAGTTAGACCAGAAAAAACACTCATATTATTTGAAAACATTTTAGGTAAACCAAAAACCAAAATGGTAGTTTAAAAAACGTATAAATCAAATTTGAACTGCTTGTAATTCAATTATTAAACCCTGATGATAAGGGTTCCAAACAATAAAGGCATACTCAATAATTGGTCTAACATATGTACAATAGAAAAGAATGAGAGTAAAAGGTCGATCAAAAAATTTAAAAGAACATAATAACAAGCCAAGAATTTTATTTGCCTTTCTGGCAATATGACTAATATGAACGTCAAATCTCAATGAACTGGTAAAATAAACACTGAGCTCCAATACCCAATCACAACGAGATAATTCGTTATCAAGTATACAATAGTCAAACTTAATATAAATGTGAGATTTATAATAAGATACACATTTATATTTATTAGGATTTAAGATCATACGAGTCAAGTTACAACAGTTATAAACTATCTGCAACAATTCACAATCCTGTAAAGAGGAAATTGGAAAATAAAGGTTCGCATCATCCGCAAAATTCAACAGGCGTACACCAATCAAGTCGACTAAATCATTAATAAATAGATTAAATAAAATTGAGCCAAGATGTGAGCCCTGAGAGATTGCTGTGCGGACAATAAAGGAAGAGGAATAAGAGGAGGCAAATCTTACAGTCAATTGACGCTGCTCAAGATAAGATTCGAGCTTAGCAGGTAAAGAACCAGTAATGCTACGAAATTTCAACATAATCAGAAGAAGAAAATGAACGGCCTTATCAAATGCTTTTGTAAGGTCTAAGTAAATAACATCCATTTGTTGATGAAGCTTAAACGCCTGTTCAAGAGTCACTAAATTTGTAACAGTATTACGACCAGCCATAAATCCATGTTGATCGCAAGATATGAATCTCCTCGTAGTTCAACAAATTCTTTTCAATAACCTTGGCTGAAGAATTCTGAATTACTATGGGACGATAGTTATTAACATCAGTTGATACTAATAGTTATTTTGTATTTGGCCGATTTTGTCTAATTTTCTGAATAAAAGTATCAAGAGCTTATCATTAAAATGAACATAATTCTGATCATTTGTATATTCTTCAATGTTTTTACTTCGAATTCGATTATTTTCTTCTCGAAGTTTTCTTTTCACCGCGTGAAACTATGTAAATATACATTTAAGCTTTGTGATAGTATTATAATATAAAGGTTAATGTTCATTGGTTAATTTTTCGAAATTAACAGCCTACAAGTAACCTTACTATAAAAAGAAATAAACAATATTAAGGATAAGGTACGGTGTGGTGAGGGAGAAGATACATGGGGAGGGGGATGCTGACTATGGAGTGACACTATCTATCCTGGTGGTGGCGTTGCTGAGTAACATAGATATGCAAATAACAAGAAGAAACTAAAAACTCCTTAAAACCAAATAAAACGTTGCGACATGGAATGCTGTTGCGACGTTATTTACAGTCGTCAGTAAACAAAAACCAGACAATGATGCTTTCACAATCTCCAGAATCCACTTAAAAGTTTATATAGCTCTAAAAACCATTTAAAAAATAACTGCAAAAAAGCAAAGAAATAACTTTTTATAATAAGTTTTTATAATACAGGTTGACACAAAAAAACGATAACTTTTTTACAATCCAATAAAACCAAGAGTGATGGAAGAAAAACATTAGTCGCATTCAATACCTTTCACTTAAGGGAAAGTGACTTTAGCCGGTTTCACGCTTTGAAACGGATTGAAAAAACGGTTTAAAAATAAACCGTTTAAGTGGGTAAAAACACAGCCCACTAGATAAAGGCCTGAGTGCTGTTTTCAATATGGCGGCGCTCGCAGGCGGACTGTCTGTGTGAAATAAGCTGAAATAAAAGAATTATTTCATAAATTTGCTTTAATTTTCTTACAAAATCTAACCAAAATAATTAATCTATTACAGGAACTAATTTTTGCAGATTTCTAAAACCATCATATATGGTTTCGAAATTTTTTATAGAAAAGATGCTTTTTCTCTTCCTCCATAGATGGCTCTATTTTGAAAAAAATGAAACTATATTTATTTGCACGTATGTTGCCATTGTTTTGATTGAAATATAAAACCATTTAAATAAGAAGTTCAAAAACTAAGATTTCGTTAGAAGATTAAAGCAAATTTGGGAAATAATTCTTCTATTCCATCTTATTTCACACAGATAGTCCGCCTGCGAGCACCGCCATTTTGAAAACAGCACTCAGGCCTTTATCTAGAGGGCTGTGGTAAAACCGTGAACAAATGGTTTAATAATGAAAAATAGGAAAGAAAATATCCGCAGCCTGGGCTCGAACCAGGAACCTTTGGCTCGGACCGCCAACGCGCTAACCAATTGCGCCACTGCGGCCATGGAAGCATTACGCGAACAGCTGAGGTAGGCGTTCCATTACAAACCCTCACAGAACAACTAATGATTATTCTTTAAGAATTTACGCCTTAGGAAAGATAGTCCCAGCCGACGAACTGGGTAACTGCTCTAACCAAGCCCTAAGGTCATGAAGATAGCGTAATGCTTCCATGGCCGCAGTGGCGCAATTGGTTAGCGCGTTGGCGGTCCGAGCCAAAGGTTCCTGGTTCGAGCCCAGGCTGCGGATATTTTCTTTCCTATTTTTCATTATTAATTCGAACAGCTGAGGTAGGCGTTCCATTACAAACCCTCACAGAACAACTAATGATTATTCTTTAAAAATGGTTTAAGCTTTACAATTTTAAAAGGTTTATTTCTTTTCGGAAATTTGACTGCAGAGGAAGCTGGTTGTTATAACCATGGCAGCCTCCTTGAGTATAGTGTACATGTGCGATTACAACTACAAAACATGTTTTAACAATTTGATTTTTTTAACGACATGATTTACTTTACCTGATATTTCCCTAAATATGGAAATCTAACAATATAATTCGCAATTGCGAGCTCTTCATCCAAATCCCAAGCTCTGATCCGACGCTGCTTCAACGAAGCGTGGTCAGCCATGTTTTTTTTCTCAAAAAAACGAGATGTTGCAAAAAAACGAAATAAACGAACGAAAAAATGACGTTGGTGTCGTTCTCGTTTATTCCGTTTTTTCCCGATCGTTTAAACAAAAACTGTTTTTTTTTTCTGAAATAAACGGTTTTTAAACCGTTTTTTTCGAAGCGTGAAACCGCCTTTTGTCTTTGCTTTTGAAAAGCAAAGAAAATAGGTTTTCATTGAGAATGAAACCGGAAGTGAAAAGATCACTTTTTGCTGTTTTTGCTACTTTTGCATCTATGGCTGAGGTCAAAAACTCTCACCGGTAGGAAGAGTTAACGTTTGGTCGGTCAGAAATCCCGGTGAGAAAACTGTGACCACCTGACTGTGACGTCATTTTAACGCGGTCACAGCTTACTCACCGGGATTTCTGACCGACCAAACGCTAACTCTTCTCACCGGTGAGAGTTTTTGAACTTAGCCTAAAACAGCATGATGAACATATAGTAATTGAAATATAGTAATTAACTTCTTAATTGTGAAAAATGTTTTTTATTGTTCTCCATGGTTTTATTATTCCTTAATTTATAACTAAAAAATTTATAACGTTAAATACGTTACTTACGCCTTTAAATTACAAATTTTATCGGTGGTCAATCATCGAAACGAGCGAAGCGGCGATTCAATATGGCTACCACTAAACCGGAAGTTAGTAGCTGTAAAGCCAGAAAAGTAAGAAAAGCAGGGGGGAAAGTGGGTACTGACTCGCTTTCAGAAAAGTGACTTTTGAGATTTCCCTTTCCTGAAAATGACGTCACTGAAAGTGACTTAAGCAAGATAAGTGAGAAAAGCGAGAAAAGTTAAGAGGTTGTGAACGCGACTATTTTATTCATAGTAATTGAAACCTGTATACTTGCTATTTACGAAACATTAATGGAATTTATCATTTTTTAAAAATTACGTTCTTTAGATGGCGTCCTCACTGACCCCTGAAACCTGCTGTTGAGATTCCTCACTGACCCCTGTAATATCTCAGCTGGGATACTGTGAATTTCATCTTGAATTCTCTGTTTTAACTCATCCAGAGTTCTTGGTCGAGTCGTGTATACTTTACTCTTGAGATAGCCCCACAAGAAAAAAATCACAAAAAAAAACAAAAAAAAAAAATACGTCGAAACTCTCTCTGCGCAGCTTTCAAACTATCACTGTTTTAAAACATTTTATGGATAACGCACGCTGATGCCCGTTTCACTGATCCATGGTTACTAAAATGGCAAAGTGTTTACTTGCTCAAGGTCACTGTCCCACAGTGCGTCCACCTGCTCGAGGCTGCCACTACGCATTACAAAAATTCCCGTTTTTTGTGTCACTCTGTATTATAAGAATACCTTTTTTTATAAATGAAAACGTCATCGTGACTGAGATATAAAGAAGAAAAAGAAATTTAGCTACCAAATTTATACTTGTTAACTATTTTATACACTCGTTTCGATTATGAAATTCAAAAATCTTTAATAAAATTAAGGTATAAAATAGCAATATTGAGACCACGTACAATTTTTAATTTTTATTTTATTAGAAAATAAACTTCATAGTATATTGGATAAACAAGTATTAGATAAATTTATTATTTTAAAAATACTTATTTAAAAAAATATTACATAAAAATGAAATTATTATATTATTAATGTTCTTACCAGAAGAATTAAAAGAAACTACAACATCATTCGACCATTTCCTGGCAGCTACTGCTGCTAGAAGTTTTCCTAATATTTCTCCCAATTTAACCCAAGAGTGATTCTCTGGTAGTAATGAAGCTGCAAGTGTTGGAGCATTTACCTGAAATTTAAAAAATGAATACGTTACGATATCTGGTTATAATAATATTTTGAGAGACTAAAAAATAGCTTCGATTCAATCTAAATACCTTAAAATGCATGAACTAAATTGCTTAATAATTTAAGAAAATATTAGAGAAATTTATTTTGCAGACACAAAGATAATTTATCTTGAAAAAAGTTAACGATTATCTTCAATGAAATACTTTATGAATAAGATTCATTCATATAACACAAAAATTATTCACATTATTATCCAAATATATATTGACATTTGAATCCTCACATACACCATTTAACATTAATGACATTATTCCGACAAGGAGACTGCTTTTCACGTGTTTCAACCATGAAAGGGAAAGGTTTCCTTGCTGAGGAGGCTCATGGAAGATCCGAGGCGGGATTTTCAACAGCGAATAACGTCTCGTTGATGCGAGAATATGCTAACAAGGAAAGCGAGCAAGAAGCGATTCCTGACACCGATCTTTACGAGACACCGTTCAGATTGATCTCGTACCAGTGACCGTTCAGCCAGCCCGATGTGAAATTCTGGGGCAATCGATTCCAGTCGGAGGGAGGAAGCCAGTCGACATGGATAAAGAATGGGTGAGACTATATATAGGGTGGATACAAAAATGAGCCCCCTCCCTTTTATTTTCATAACCGAATCAGATATGCCAATTTTGATGAATCCAATGAATAAGAAGTTGTGGGTGGCTTATCCCATGGGTACTTTTCAGCATCCCAAATATACAATTTAGGACATATTCAAATCCTATTTTAAAAACCGTAATAGGTACATGAAAAATTCCAATTGAAGACTTGTTCAGCTTGGAATTCCGAACAAAACAAATAAAATTTCCAAAATCCGATGAACGGATCACCAACAATTCACATGCACTGCCCAAAGACATTTGAATGTTCAACATGCAAATCAAGAAATTACCAAAAATTACCATAATAACATTCACTTTCATGAGGAAAAGCAAATAAAAGGCATGTGTCAGCATACATAAGACAGAACAATTCCAGGGTGGCAAGCTACACTGTTCATGAAATGGTCAACATGATCTTCTGCTTTGGAGAGACAAGACGAAACCTACAACATCTCAAGACAAGATACCCTAACGAACGCCATCCATCTCGTCGTTCAATGCGTCGCATTGTTCAAAGATTCGAGAATACAGGCAGTGTGAATGTTCGTCAAGGTCGACCGAGGGCACTAGGCGACGAGGAACCCATAACGGTAGTTTTGGCAGCAGTTGCTGCAAATACTCACATAAGTAGCAGAGCAATAGCTGCAGATGTTGGAAGTCATCACAGAACTGTACTCAACATCCTACACGCACATCTCTTCCATCCATACCACATTCATTATCACCAAGAATTATTGCTATCGGATTACCTTGCTAGGTCCACTTTTTGCAACTGATTTCTTACCTGCCTGGATGATAATCCGAACTTTGCAGATAAGGTGATGTGGTCAGATGAGGCACAGTTTTCTCGGGATGGAGTTGTCATAAGGCACAACAGTCATCACTGGGCAGAAGAAAACCCTCTGCGAGAAGAACACTTCAAGTGAACTGGAGAACCAATGTGTTGTGTGAGCTGTTTAATGGTTCCAAAGTAGGGCCTCCTACTATGATTCATTGATTTCATTGATGATTTGCCATTGGCCTCCTATCAGCGAATATGGTTCCACAATGACGGAGCTCCACCTCCTATCAGCGAATATGGTTGGTCGTTCGTGAGCGTCTAAGTGAGATGTTCGGACAACCATAGATTGGCCGAGGAGGACCAGTTCATTGGCCACCCCGCTTAGCTGATGTAACACCACTTGACTTTTTCTTGTGGGGCTTCGTGAAGGAAAAAATTTATGCCACACAGCCCACCTCATTGCAGGATCTGGCACAACGTATTGAAGAAGCATGCCGAGGAGTGGCACCAACCATGTTCGCCAAAATAATGGCATCAGTTAAGTCCTGTGCCCAATTGTGTTATGGTGTTATGGTCGTCACATTGAGCACATTTATGATTAATTTTGGAGTAAAATTATTTATGCACTGTGGCTGTTTGTAAATTACAAATAATTGTGATTGTTGGTGATCCGTTCATCGGATTTTGGAAAATTTTTTTGTTCGGAATTCCATGCTGAACAAGTCTTCATTGGAATTTTTCGTGTATCTGTTACGGTTTTAAGATAGGATTTGAATGTGCCCTAATTTGCATATTAGCGGCACTTGACAGTGCACTTGTGTATAACTGAAAGCGGACCATAGTGAAGCTACTATTATTAGGATAAATAACAAATGAATATATAAAAGAAAGAAGAGCTAACCATTCCTATTAAATTTTGTCCTGTTGAGAATCCTATAAATTGCTCGGCTATTTCCACTGCTACACGTGCTTGAGCTTCGTGGGTGTTTGCTCCTAAATGTGGTGTGCAAATTACTGAAGGGTGCTGAATTAATTCAAAATTTACAGGAGGTTCCTACAGCCATAATTAAACATAAAAGACATGGATTAAGTAAAAGACTCGAGATGGGAAATAAAGACATATAGATATAATAAACATAAAGAAAATAAAAGTACAGTATATATCAAAAAAATCTCCCAACCCATCTGATCAGCGTAGGAGACTAGACCAAATCCCCCCATGGGGGAGGCCTATGTCCTACAGTGTATATTTATCCTTTCATATGTCAAAAAACAACAATTAAGAAAACCAGCATCAGGGGGGTAGCTAGAAGTTAGGCCGCTCGGGGCGATCCTTCAGTGTCCTCTTACCCCTAGTAACAAAATAAAACGCTGCTAACAAAAATGCCACCCGGAAAGAACTGTCCCTTATACCCCTTTCCCTCCTCTGTGGCTACGCCACTGATTAGCATAATAGGAAATAGTAAAAGAGCATATGGATTACAATAATCAAAAGATGAAAAAAATATATATTTAAAAATAAGGACGGTATATATAAAACACAGCGATTACAATCAAAAGTATTCAAAGTTAAGTGTTATCATTTTAAATTACAAAAAATTGCAATCTACTGGCCTATTTGACATAACATTTTGGATAAGGCATACCAAAATATACAGGGTGTTCAGAAAAAGCAGAATAATAATTACATAGTGTGATTCCATGCGTCAATCTAAGCAAAAAGTTCCTTATCGAAAGTGTCTAAAATTCAAAATTTAGTGTCTAAAAAAATGGTGCCGTTACATCATTTATGAACTTTCTGCACCAGCACTCCACATAATGAACTGGGCTATGGCACGAGAAAACTGCGGCAATTGCTGAGATTAGAGAGGTTAAGATGCCTTAACGTGTTAAGCGCGACGTGCGTGACGAGTTTGAATGACGTCAGAAAATACGACCTTAGTGTGGCGTTAACGTGAAGCCTTCACGTCCCATGCCTTCACCGTCCCATGCGGTAAAAGCCTTTTACCGTTGGCTTTTTTCGTGACGGTAAAATTTGCTAAGAGAGACGTATTACAAAAATCCTACACACGGAAAAAATCTTAACCTCTCTAAAATCACGTCCGCCACGTCAACAACGTGTAACCAAATGACGTCATAGATTTCATGTCACGGACGTCGCGTAAAAGTATCTTATAAAAGTATCTCATAGAAGGTTGTAAAAGGCATATTAACGATTTTGAAAAGATTTCTTATCCAAGTGTTTAATAATAAGCAAAGGTGTTGATTAAAAAAAACCGGCGACTTAACGTGGGATCGTTCTCCTGTGCGAACGAGGTGATCGTGGCAGACAGCTTGCACATACGGCTTGTTTTCAGCAGAGAGCCAACAAAACCGTGGCTTTAATACCGCACTGCTGCGTGCAACACAGTGCAGCATGACGTCATTTTTGATGCTGCAGCGCTGAAGAACTGTTGAATTTAACAACTCGCGGATTAATTTGATATATTAATATGATTTTATTAACTAATTTCGTTTATAGAAGTAAAATTACTATAGACCTTTTTAGAGAACATATTGTCCGCCAGGTAGTTGTCCGCCATTACACGGTCTTTTTGACTCCTAGGCGTCGTATTGTCCCGTAGCGAAGCTGCAGAAATAACGAGCTATTGCACGAACTCTACAGTTTGCTATATTTTCTTTCTAACACAATTTCTTCTTTTGAATCGGTGTAGTTCACGTTTTCTACTTTTTATTCTTTTTTTGCACGACCGTAATGACGGCGCCCATGATATGACGTAATGAAAAGGTCTATATAATGATTTAAGAGACCATAACTTAAATTTCAAAACTTATAATGCAAAATTTCATCATATAAACCAATGACGTATATTAAAGATAGACCCGGAAACCTGCCAGCATACTTGAAGTGGGAAGGTCCGCCTTCAAGAACCGTCATGGACGAAAGCATAGTATTAGAGTAGAAGTACGCTCACTCCGATGGCGACGATTCGCTGATTTCGATTTTTGGAATTTTTTTGCGAAAAAACTATAATCTCTACATAAAATCCAAAAATTATTATTTATTCTTCAATCATTTAAGAATCATAAAAAGTAATTTTTGTGCAAAAATTTCTATATTTTCAATTTATTAATTAATGCTGAAAAAAAAGTGCTGAAAATCTGAAACTGGTTGCCTCTGCGAAGGGAGCGCTGCAATCGATAGGTGGGCAATTTCTGCCTGAATTTATAATGGAGTCTTATGAGGGAAACTAAACCATCTCGAACATTTCATATTTTGCTGTAAATAAGAGTGGAGATTTTTTTAAGAAAGCTATGTGTGATGTAAGCTCAAACGTGTGGTTAACTGATTGGCATTATTTAAATAAACGGATATTTGTTATATATGAATAATTTTGAGTTTTAATTTTCAAGGTTCGTACTTACTCGCAATTTACGCCACAAATGGCTATTTTTGCAAAAAATTGACTCGTGATTTTTTGACCAGCGACTCAAATTTGAATCATTAAATTTTGAATATTATTGACCATATCTACTCACCACATTTTAATTTCAGTTATTTTTTCACATGCTGTCTTTTTAAGTTTCTAATTAACTATAAAAAATGACTTTCGAATGCATGTAAAAATATGGAAGTAAAAAAGAATCTAAAATTTGACTGGCAATTTTCAGGCTGAGGAGCCAAATTGACTTGTAGATTTTTTGTACATTATTTACAGTATTTTATATTAAATTTATTATTGATTACAATACGATTAAGTATGGAAAATCTATACTTAAAGACAAGAGTTGTTATTTTAATTTATAAAATACGTCAACAGTAA